>PVJL010012950.1:0-34562 GCA_004026885.1 Lyroderma lyra | reverse complement strand
GCGCTGACAGTGCCAGCGCCAAAGCCTTAAGCCACTACACCACCAGGGAGCTCCCATACCCGCATGTGTCATCCCCAGTGAGAACACGGCCCAAGACACCGCCTTGCCGCTCCCACAGGTCTGGGCAGACCTGGACTCTCCTTTGCCTTTGTTCACGGGTGGCTCCTCCGGGGCCACGTCTGCACCCACCTCTCTCCTGGAAGGTGTGCAGCTAAGAGTTTCCTGTTTCTCTATCGAAGTCGACTGTTCTGCTGTGCTCCCCACAGTCAGCTGACGATTTTGACGCACCGTCTGAAGAATTTTTCCCGTTTTCGTCACCTTTGCTCGTTACTGGCCGCCCTGACCTCTCTTCATCAGTGGCGCTTTCTCTCCCCTCAGAAAAACATGCAACCCATGTGTGCATGCCGTTTCCTTCCCCATACACGTGGCATTGTCCCCATACACTTGGACTAACGTGTCCCTGATGTCACTTCCACTTGCCAAGCATAACAAGAAATTTAACGTTTGTTCATTGCTCTGATTTAATCTCCAGTACTCTCGAGGCGGCACACAGAAACATGCAACTAACCGACCTATTTGTGCAGCGCTGCTGACGTGCACGCGTGGTGGCGAGTGCGTGAACTTCATTGTCAGACCACGTATACACCTGTGTATGTGTGACCTTGGTGCCAGATCTGTGAGCTGACGCCTGTCCCCTTTCCTCAGTCACGCCTGATGCCCTCCTTGGTGTCCAGGGTGCTCTCCGGGGAGGCGCCGGGCTTGCACTGGGGCTGTGTTCCCCGGGCCGCGCCCAGGCCACCGGGCTCCCATCCCCTGTGGTCTGTGGCCTGCTTCCAGTGCGTCTGTCCCGCTGCCAGGTGAGCTGCTCACGGGCAGCTGTGGACACCAGACTGTTATCTGCGAGGAGGCAATGTGGAAAGAAAGAAGTTCTTTCCTTTTTTAACCCCGCTAAACTAAAAGGCATGGCCTGCCGGCGCCCCCCAGTACAGAAGCGCGGGGTCCCCCACGGCACTTCCGATGAAGTCCTCCACTTATTTCGGGCTGCACGTGTGTGACCAAAGGTGGCCCTTCAGCCCACGTTCCCAGCAGGGCCCACCGAGCAGCTGTTGGCTTCCACCTGTCCCGGGGGTCCCCTGGGAGAGCTGTGCCCCTGGCGGAGGAGGGCTGACTCAGTTACTGAACTGCCACCTCACCCGACAGGAAGCGGGCGGGAGGCTTCTCAGCAACACGCTGAGGAGTTCGGGCTAGGAGGGGTCGTTTGTGTTTAGGCTCCACGGGGAGTGGGGTGGGTGGGGGACCTCAATGTTACGTGCAGGTGTAGCGGGCGTTAGAGGTGAAGGCTGACAGTGACAATGCAGAGGCTCACATCCCCGTTCCGAGCACTGGTGCCTGTCCCCACCCCGGAGGGCACCCCTGTTTCCGCCTTTGGTACCTGCCGGTGAGGGACGGGACAGGAAACTTGGGCAGCATGCCGCCGGCCATGACCCTGAAATCCTCGCGGGAGCAGCGGGGTCGGGCCAGTTCCTAGTGGTTTTGGGTCAAACCCCCTTGCCTCAGCCGGGCCACCGCTGACGGCTGTCCCCTGGAGACCGGATGTCCGCGTGGCTGTCCTGCATAGACGTGTTTCTCAGACTAAACAACCGCTTCACGTTTATGTAGGTGTGAACACTGATTATTCGGAAATTGCGAACTGAAATGCACATGTGCTTCACTTTGTGTCACACAGATGACGTTGTCACACAGCGAAAACCGCCAGCGGAGAGTGGCGCACCACCCCTGCTGAGGGACGCCCCGAGCGCAGCTCTCCTTTCCCCGGGGAGCGCGCCCTGGGACTAGCTGCGTCCTTGGGCCCAGCGGTCCGGTGCGTGGTCTCCCTGCAGACACTGACGCCTGCCGTGTCCTCTCTCCCCTTCTCCGACAGCTGCGGATAACTGTGTGGTCCTTGTGCACCAAGTCCGTGTCCTACATCAAGTACCCCAAAGCCTGCCAGCAGGGTGAGTTGGGCGGGCTGCCCAGGAGCCGGTTCCTTGCAGCTGTGTGGGGGCTTTCTGACCTTGTCACCGCAGGCTCACGTCGCCGTGGCAGCGCGTCAGTCACGAGCCTTTCCGCTCCCTGCCCCTCCCCCGCCCGGTTATTAAAGCTCACCCCAGACCCACCGCTGTTCCATCCGTAAGTACCTCCGCGTGTCTAGGACTCCCCTTGTAACGCCCCGTCATAGTGACCGCGGGGGGTGTTGTCTAAAGGACACCCGAGACGCAGGAACGTCGCGGAGCCCCCTTTACCTCTGTTTCGGGACACGGCACGCCCCCAGGGCACGGCTGTCCGGGAGCGCCGCGTCACGCGCGAATTCTGAACTTTGAGTCTCTCCGCCTTCCGACTACTGAATCTGATCTCTGCAGAGGGGAGGTGATGCCTGTCCCATCCGGACATCTCAGAGGACGGATACGTGATGCGTGTTCTCTGAGCCATCGGGGGGGAGGGGCGGCAGCTCAGACCTAATGACCACTGAGAGCTGCCTGGACGTCCCCTTCTCGAATCATGAAATTCCAACCCAGAATCTGGGTGTTGCCTTCAGCAGCTCGGAAGCTGCGTCTGAAGGAAATGCAGCTGTACGCTTCCTGCTTGTGCTTGCAGTTTGAATACTGGCGGCGCCCCAGGGGGCTGCACATTCCTCGATGGAAACGACATCACGGTGTTGAGGTTTCTTTGATGCGTGGTGCGTGACCTAGGGCTTTGTAAGCGGATATAGAACCGGAAAACACGGCTTAACGTCTCTGCCCAAGTTCGTTTCCAGATTCTTAAATTTACTTCTTCCAAGTAATTAAATTCAAAAGTTAAAGGCTGACTTATACCGTTTTCTCAGAGCAGGACACTTCACAGGCACCGCATTTGGCGTGGAGGGCAGGAACCTCCGTGTGAGCCGCGGGTTCCTGGCCGGTCAGTCCTCCGTGCGAGCGCACAGGAGCCCCGGCCGCGGGCACTCCGCCGTCCCTTCGCATAAACGCGTCCTTGTCACGGAAGCTGTCTGCGTGCGCTGCGCGCCCCGCCTGACCCTGCTTGCTTTCTGTCGTTCTTCCTTGAAAACGGTGACGCCATTACCGTGTCTCCTGTTTGGCTCCTCTTCCCGGCAGGCATCACCTTCTCCAGGGACGGCCGCTACCTGGCCTTGGCTGAGCGGCGGGACTGCAAGGACTACGTGAGCATCTTCGTGTGCAGCGACTGGCAGCTGCTGCGGGTGAGGCCCCCGCTGGGGCGGGTGCTGGGGCTGCTCTGCGCGTGCTGTGGACAGACGAGACTGCGCACCCGCAGAGGGCGAGGTGCTGCGTGTAACTCCACGTGACACCGCATTGGTCAAGCGTTGAGGGGACTCGGTGGTGTGTGCTGAGAGTTACTGTGCCACCGAGTGTGAGCCCTTGTCAGTTTAATGTGTGTGTGTGTGTGTATCAGGAAGAGGAGTGACCTTGACTTTAACGCTGAGTGCCTGCACTGATCAAGACTCCTGGCAGGCCCAGGGGCCCGGGGTTCAAGAGCCCTGGCTAGAGGTGCTCACGGCGGAGGCTGGGCAGGACCGGCTGAGGCACAGAAGCCTCTGGAATGCCGTCAGAGCACAAGAGGCCTCATCAGGCCTGAGCCCTGGGAGAGAAGGGGAGGGTGGTGCAGCAGGCAGCGCCAGGAGGGGCCCTGGGCTGGCTCCCCGGGAAGCTCGGCACCCACGCGGGATTTTACCGTCAGGCAGGACAGACTCGCAGACGCTGCTGTCCATTTCTGTATAAGCAAGTGGAACGCTGGCTGGGTTAAGGCGGTGACACAGCAGATGCACGTCTGGTTTAGGACAGTGTGTCCCGATGTGACCCGTCTCCCCCCTCGCCTTTGGCAGCATTTTGACACAAACACGCAGGATCTCGCTGGCATCGAGTGGGCCCCCAACGGCTGCGTGCTGGCGGCGTGGGACACCTGTTTGGAGGTACAAAGCGCTGCTCCTGTTTCCTGGTGCTCTGAATGCCACACTCACTCACCCAGGTCCCTTCATTCCACAAGTCCCAGCACCTCGCTTGTTAGTTGTCACCTGCGCTCCAGCTGAGAGTCCGCCTCCCACCCCCGAGGGGCAGTGTCTGCTCGCCTGTTGTTCGTCTCATGCCCTCTGGAGAGGCTGTCTCAAGAGCACCCGCTGCAGGTAAACCTGACCTTGACTAACGGTTGACGTGCCTCGCCTGTAGTACAAGATCCTGCTCTACTCCCTGGACGGCCGGCTCCTGTCAGCGTACTGCGCCTACGAGTGGTCCCTGGGCATCAAGTCGGTGGCCTGGAGCCCCAGCAGTCAGTTCCTGGCGGTCGGGAGCTATGACGGGAAGGTGGGCAGAGCGCCCGCGGGAACCCCGACGGCAGAGCGCGGGCCGGGGTCTCACCGCGGGGTCCTCTCCTAGGTGCGCCTTCTGAATCATGTGACTTGGAAGGTGATCACAGAGTTCGGGCATCCTGCAACCATTAATGACCCCAAAATAGTAAGTGGAGGACGCCTGTTTTTGTGAGCAATGTTTGGGGGGACAGAAACGGCGTTTTCACTTCACATTATCAGTGAGGAGGGAGGCGGGCCGTGGGGCCCCAGGTAGAGCTTGTAGTCAGGTGGCCCAGGGGCCCAGGTGTCCAGTGCAGATGGGAGGAGAGAGGGGTCGTGCGGGCCACTCAGAGCCGCTGACCTGCCTGGTAGGCGTCGGGTCACAGATGCCCCTTGTTCCCTGGGCCTGTCGCTGTCACTGGTCACCACTGTAGTGCTTGCATTGATTTGCTGGCCAAGTGACCAGCTGCATGCACCTGCCATCACCTCCTTGCTTACAGAGCAGGCTCCCGGGGGGGGGGGGGACCCATATTACGAGTCCCCGAGGAGGGTGCCCTCTTGTCCTCGCACCCTTGGTGGCAGCACAGTGCCTGGGTCACCGCCCATGTCTTCCAGGTGGTGTACAAGGAAGCCCAGAAGAGCCCGCGGGCGCTGGGCCGCGCTGCCTGCCCTCCCCCGAGGGCTGCGGAGAGCAAATGTGAGCAGTGGGCGGGGCTCGCTCCCTTCTCGTCTTTGTGAGGACGAGGCGTCTCTGCCCAGGTGGACCTCAGGTGTCCTCTGTTGTCTTAAAGACCTTTTTCCTTCCTGGGGGCACCTCGTGGCCATGTCTGCCTCCCCCCGGGCCTGCTTTTGCTGATTGAGCTTCTGCTGACGCTCTGGGGGCCACGTTGAAAGGGTGATAAGATTTCCGGGGGTGAGCCGAAGCCCGGGACCGAGGTGTCCGTGGGGAAGGGCTGGGCCTGGCCGTGTGGCCGGTCCCTTGTGCCTTGGTGTCACCTGTGAAGTGGCGTCAGACAGGGTCTCAGTGCAGGGGAGGCCGGGGCAGCTGCCTGAAGGCGGTCATCATGGGCTCCGAGTGCCCACAGGCTCCGGGAGTGCCCCGGGCCGGCGAGAACGGTACCTGCCAGGCATCTCGCTCTCAGCCTGGGGCTTCTGCTTCTGTGATGCTTTTCTCTCTAAGACCCCGTTTCAGGGCAGCGTTAGGTGAGCAGCAACACTTAGGGGGAGGCAGTTCCCCACAGCCCCACCCGAGCAGGCCCAGCCTCCCTGGCAGCCCCCACGCCCCACCCAGCAGGCGGTTGGTCACCGTGGGTCCCCGTGTGTGCACGGATCTGTGCCGTCACACCTCACGGCCTGCTTCCGCTTCCCGGAAAGTGTGTGCTGGAGGTGAGACTGAGGCAGGCTGGACACGAAGGTGCTAGATGTGGGAAGACGACCGTGAGAGCCGCGGCGTGGGGCCCCCAGAGCTTCCCGGCACAGCCCTCACGGCCAGGGCTTCGCCCCGACGCGCGCTCGGTCACGTCGCCTCCCGGGTCGGAACTGAGAGGCTGCGGTCCGTGGGCCTGCGCCGTGCTGAGACGGCAGCGTCGGGCCCCTTCTCGTTCTAGATGACATCGCCTCGGCGCCAGTGTCCTTACAGACGCTGAAACCCGCTGCGGACAGGGCGAACCCGAGAATTGGCGTGGGGGCGCTGGCCTTCAGTCCGGACAACTACTTCCTGGCCACACGCAACGGTCAGTGCGGCAGCCCCACCGCGTCCACTGTTGCCTCCGGCGCCTGGGCACGCCCACGGCCTCCCCGCACAGCGCGCCCGTCCGCCTGCCGCTCCGGCCGGCATCCTGCCCGCAGCGGTCTCCGGGGCATGGGGTGCCCAGCCCCCGCCTCCCGCCCTCCTGCGGGGTGAAGGGAGGGCCTGGGCCCGTGGCAGCCGAGGCCTCTTTACATAGAATGAAGGGGGACGCCCCGTTTCTAAGGGGGTGTTCTTAAAATAGCCACAGACATTCCCGTCAGCCCCAGTGCAGACGCGGGAGCACCGAGGTCAGCCCCGGGCTCTGAGGCCCAGGCTGCTGCCCCACAGAACTGTCTCTGTGACAGGCGTCAGGTGCCACTAGCAAAGCCAGGACGGGGGGTGGGGGGGTGGGTGATGGGACAGGCAGCGTGTGGTGGTGGTGACTGCGTCCCTCCTCAGACAACACCCCGAACGCCATCTGGATCTGGGACGTCCAGAAGCTGCGACTGTTCGTGGTGCTCGAGCAGCTGTCCCCCGTGCGCACCTTCCAGTGGGACCTGCAGCAGTCCCGGCTGGCCGTCTGCACGGGGGACAGCAAGGTGTACCTGTGGTCGCCGGCGGGCTGTGTGTCTGTGCAGGTGCCCGGGGAAGGTGAGTGCAGCACTCCTCGGGCGGCCCCAGCCTTACTGAGATGGGACCTCAGCGTCCCTGTATGCGTCACCCCGTGATGGTCGTGGCACTGACGGGGCCCCATGGTGCTCAGCCCGGTGGCACACAGGCCCGCCAGCTAGAGGGTTTTCAGGCTCTGGCTGGGTCACTCGGACCTGTCAGGGGACCCTGGCCTCTCCGACTCCAACGCTCTGGCCACCTGTCTCCCTCCAGGTGACTTTCCGGTGCTTTCTCTGTGCTGGCATGTGAGTGGGGACTCTCTGGCCCTCCTCAGCAGGGACCACTTCTGCCTGTGTTTCCTGGAGACGGAGGCTGGGGTGCACACAGCCTGCAGACAGCCGGACCAGCGCACGTAGGGCCTGTGCACACCAGCCCGCGTGACGTGGGGCCACCGTGGTCCGAACGAGAGGATTTATTTTTCTACGACAAGGCCTTTTTGTAAATATGTGGGGTGCAGAACTGTAGTTTTTGTTATTTAAAGTGTTTACTGATTCACAAAATGGCTGGTGCTGGTTTTCTTAGAAGGTTTGGGGCCCAGAAGGTTGTCCAGGTGAGCCGGAAGGTTTTGGGTCACTGTCTCAGAAAACCAGTCCCCTTACACAGACACCCTGCTCTTGCTCTGAGCTGACGGGATAGTGACCTGGGTTTCGCAGGGCCCAGGGAGGGTGGTGCCAGAGGTCACCCCGCCTGCCCCCTGGCTACCGCCTGAGCATGCCAGGCTGGCTCAATGCAGGTGTTTTGCCAGGCAGCCCAGGGGTCAGGGCCCCCACCCCATTCCGTCCAGGTGAAGGCGGCCTGCACACCCCGCGTGGTGTCCCACAGAGCTGCGGGGTGAGGAGCTCCAGCAGAGCCTCGGCTCCACCTGGCAGCAAGGTGACGGGCTCACGAAGGGAGTACACGGCGGGAGCTTTAAAACGCGCTCATGTAACAGGTAACTGGCTGCTGGGGCCACCTCAATAAATTCAGAAAAGGAACACCCACTTGAATCTAAGTGTCTTTACTGTGAGGCCAAAAGCAAAGGCAGCCTTCGGACCCGGACAGGCCACTGCATTGGGGTCACGGGTCACGTCCACGACAACTGCAGCCACACCCGGGCCGGAATGGGAAGCCGCGAGCCAGCGCATGCAGCTGACAAACCTCCAGTCAGAGGGCGGAGGGCTGCAGGCCCACGCGACCTGCCCCACGGGCAAGACCCCGACGGAGTCTGTATCCAGGAGCTGCTCTGAGAGGACCTACCGTGACTCCCTTAAAGTGCACTCTTTGAAAGCAAACGAAGCAATTCCGTTCTCAGTGTGACCATCACAACACAAACTCGGAATACAGGTCTCAAAACTGTGCAAAGAACTACGAACGAGGCTTCCTCAAATGAACTGTCCTAACACGATTTTCTGCAAACCTTTTTGGGCCTGAGGAAGATGCCCAAAGTATTAGTATTGGTTAATCTTAGAAAGTAGGACTTCAGAGGACTTATTTACACACAGGCAACTCTGTGTTCGGGGGCTCACGAGGCACACTGTCCTGACCCCCTGCTTAGGTCACCAGGTGTGAACTCATCTGTGACGAGGGCACAGGGAGTGCATTGCCTCCCAGGTACTGACCTACATAGCTGGTCAGGAGGGGACGCCCCTTGGGGACCGAGGGTCATGGACACACTAGAGGGCGGGCTGGGATGGACAGGGAAGACAAATGGAAATGCTCCTGAGAAACAGAAAGTGGGGTTCAGAAAATGGAGGAGCAGCCAGCACAGTGACAGCTAGATTCATTTTGTTTGTCTGCAGCTCACGCTACCAGACGTCCACATCCAGCTAGGCTCTGACTCACGTGACTAATCACACACAGACCCTGAAGGTGGACGGCCTCACCCCGGCCGTGGAGCGTCCTCGGCAGGCCCCCCCAGGCACGGCGCCTAGAAGCCGATCTTGCCTCTGGTCATGGAGTAGCCCAATTTAGCCTCATTGTTAATGAAGGACATCAACCCCACGTAGGTCTCGATGAGGAGGGGCTGCTCCAAGACCAGCACACCGTTGGCTTGTCCTGGCAAAGGGTTCTCTTTCTGGGCTTTCTTGACAGCTTGGATGAGCAGAGCTTGGAAGCTTTCCAACTTTAAGGAGAGAGAATACGCAGCTGATCAGAGTGATCCCTTAGAGGAAAAAGACCTCACACCCCCCGGCCTGTGCCAGCCCTCTCACCGCCCCCAGCTCACCTCAGTGACGCACCAGACCTCACCCCTGTCCCCCCTGTGCACCCCTGTGCTGGACCACAGCCGTTCTACAGGCCTTTGTTCCCCACAGGTCTGAGTGGCTTTGCCATAGTGACTACCTAACCCTTCCCACCAGCTGCCAGGCCAGGAAGCTGGCCAGCGGGGGCCCTGGCACTGGGCCCAGGCTCCACTCTCTCCACTCGCCCCAGGACCTCCTCACTGGTGCGCATCAGACCACTTGGCTCCAGCACAGGTCCCGGTCAGCGGCCATGCCCCAGAGCCCCTCTCCAAGACAATGACCACAAGGGGCCACGTTCTGAAGTTATGCT
The DNA here is from genome assembly GCA_004026885.1 of Lyroderma lyra. NCBI lineage: Eukaryota > Metazoa > Chordata > Mammalia > Chiroptera > Megadermatidae > Lyroderma > Lyroderma lyra. The sequence continues at coordinate 25,299 of PVJL010012950.1, read as the reverse complement.
GACCGGTGCCCACTAGCCACATGAGGCTATTAAACATAAAATTATTAAAATTTAAAAATTGACTTGTTTTACTAGCCACACTTCCAGTGCTCAGCAGCCACATGTGGCCACCGTACTGGGCGTGCAGCCAAGACCCTGTCCATCACCGCGGGGCGGGGCCGACCGGTCTGTCTTACTTGGCACAGAGAGGCCGTCTTCTCGTCCGCACCGGCCATCGGGTGCTCGATGAACGTGGCGTACGGCATGCTGGTGGACCAGGGGTTCCACCTGCTTACGAAGGAAGGGCGGCTCTGCTTGTCCCACTGAATGCGGACCCCAAAACCTTCTCGCCTGCCAAGTCAGAAGACGTGCACCAACCTCACCTCGTAGGCCATGGCCACCCAGGCGGCCTGGCCAGTTACGGGAGGTGACATTAGAAAGCTATTCCACAGTTAAAGACAAGACCGGTAACACTTCACAGCAGCAAAGGAGTTGGGGGCTTGAGGAGTGATGGTGGTCTCCAGGAACACGTGTTTGAAGTATTTATAAATAAGAGCAACTGAACGTACTGATTTGGTGAAGCTAAACTTAACCTTTACACAATCACTAAAACCTACCAGGGAAGGGGGACACCGTGCAGAGGAGCTCACTGAAGGACATCATTTCCCTGAAAGTCTTATTGCGGGTTGTCATTTTTAGCTCATCTTGGCTTCCTGAATTCCCTGGCCAAATCTCCACATCTAAACTCTAAAATACACTGTTTAAGTCACTTGACTACTAGTGTCACGGTTTCTCGTATTTCAGAAAACCCCTGAAGCATAAGGATCAGCGCATGAAGGCCAGCCATTACACATTTCCAAGCTGACTTCAGTTCACGTGCTGGGCTCCTTTTGTCTTTGTAATTAAGCAGGGCAGACCTGACATGACTGACACAGTCCTTTCCCAGCCAGAGAGAAAATGCTTATGGGCCTTATCTGAAGACGGTTCACGCTGGGTCTGTGTCAGTGCATCTTGAATTCATTGGACTACAGGCCTAATAGCTGCTGTTTCCGTGCCAGAATTGCTGTTAACGCCCGGGGCTGCCCAGAAGTCACTAGCTGCTATTCGGAGAAACTACTGATGTGGGCGCAGAGGCGCTGACGTTCCCGTGACGGCAGGCACAGGCCAACCGCGGGGCTGGTTTCAGAGGGCTGGCTGCAGGGCCCTGGTGCTGGGCTCTGTCGCACAGACTTACTTGTTGAGCGACTTGGGCGGGAAGTGGAATGCGCCATAGGAGATGGTGTCCACCGCATTTAGGGCGATGCGCACCACCTGCTGGCACTGCAGGCTGATGAAGTCGTACTTGCAGACGAGCAGCGACTGGTCGGTGATGAGCACCAGGCGCTCCTTCTCGTTGTTCCAGTGATCAACTCTGTGGGCACCAAGAGGAGTCACTTCTGCGGGCCCCGCGCACACGGGCAGGCCGCGATCAGGGCCCCGGCTGCCCCCATCCCCCCGGAACGCGTCCCCCTTACTCGGTCAGCAGCCACACCCCCTGGATGTCGCCGTCCTCCACGGGCCGGACCACCACGCGGATCTCATCCACCGCATGCTCGATGGTGCCAGGCTGCGCGCGGGCACAGAGCGGGGAGTCACTCTCAGGCGCCCCCAGCTCTCCCTCCCTGCCCCCCGCTCCGCTCCCCCCCACTCCCTCCCGAGGCCTGGCCCCGGCTTCACCCGAAACACGAAGTACTCCTTGACGCGGGCGCGGCGCGTGGGGTCGTGAATGTTGAGAGGCCACAGTGTCTGTCGCAGCGGCGTGCCTGCCCCCGGCCGCCCCCCGCCCGCGCCGCTGCCGCCGCCGCCCGCCCCGACCTCCTCGCCGGCCGCCAGGAGGGCCGTGGGGCTCGTGCCCGTCGAGTCCACGGAGTCCCGCAGCTGCAGCATCGCCGCGCCCGCCGCCCACCCCGAACCGGGATCCAGACCCGACCCAGACTGCGTCCCCGCCGCGCCCCGCCCCGCCCCTGGCCCGGCTCCGCCCCGGGTGCGCCCCGCCCCGCTCCGCGGTCCGCCGCGATTGGCCCCACCCTGACAGCTCCGCCTCGGGCTCCGCCCGCGCCCGCCCTCGCGATTGGTTCGTCCTCGGATGCCTTCTGCGATTGGTACCATCTGCCGCCGTTCACAATCGCTCCCGCCCCTCGCTGCGCCGGAAGCGGACACCGCGCGCACGCACACTTCCTGTCTTCACGACGGGGAAGAGCTGGGTCGAGCTCAGTTGCCAGGGAAACGCGGAAGGTCCGCGAGAAGGGGACGCCGGGAGCAGAGGGTCCCCGCCCCAGTATGCGGGCATCCCCAGTGCACTGGTCATCAGGACTGAAACCCGGCGAGGCCGCCCCCTGGACGCTGCCCCTTGTCCGGGGCTCCGCGGGGTCGCGGGGCGTTGTCCGCATGGCACGGCAGGGCGTGCGGGCTTCCCGGGGCGGAGCGGCGGTCCGCGCAGCAGAGCGGTTCCCGGGGCCCCCGTGCCCTTTCCGGTGCAGGTTCCTGGATGGAGCTGCCGCTCCGGGCCCGGCGCTCATGGGCGTGGAGTGCTCACTGCGCCTAGGTGGCGCCGCGCCCCTGACCCGTTTTGGGGGTGGGGACACTGAGGCACCGGGACACTGAGGCACAGGGACACTGAGGCACGGGGTCAGGTCACTTGCCAAGGTCACTCCGTTAAGGGCCAAACCGAGATTCATTCTAGGCAGGTCTCCAGGCCCCTGCTCTGATCCTGGGGCGCTGGAGTCGCAAATGTTCTTCCAGGGAGTGACCTCCTCCCCTGGAGTCGGTGCCGCCCTGGGCATCCGCCACCACCCGCGGGCCCCAGGCCACCTCCCCTGTCCTCTTTGCACCCACCCGAGGGCTGTGTATACATGGCAGTTTACAGCCCTTCCCAATGCGAGTGCCTGACCTCACCCAGCTGGGCACTTGGGACCCACCCTCACCCCCCACCCTCCACTGGAGGCCTTGCAGCCTCAGGGCTCCTGTGTCCATCCTGCAGCGCCGGCAACAGGCCGTGCCCCACCACACGCACGGCTGTGTTCCTCACTCTGTCATAGAACGGCGTGCTCCACGCGTACCGGCTCACTGCTGTGTGCGTGCACGTCCTCTCTCTAACTCACTGTTCGAACACCGGGTCACTGTGGCGTGTGCGTGCCTGTGTCCGTGTGCCCTGTCTGTTGGGAAAGTCCAGTGGAACTAGCCCCTTGCATATGGCAGGCACTACAGCGGTCATAACACTTCCATAGTTCTTTAACTCTCGCAATGGCTCAGGGATGTAAACACGATCGTGTACGTGCTGCAGTTGGAGAAACAGGTTTGGAGAGTTCTGGTGACGTGCCCTGCGCAGGCCTGCGACTTGTGCACCGGTCAAGGGCCAGCCCAGCCTTCTGCTCCAGAAACCTCCCTCGAGGAGGGCCTGGACAGCCACTCACTACTCGGGCATCAACATCGACAGAAATGGGCGCTGCAATACCTCGGGTAGTGAACTATCTTCGGTACTTTGCTCCCCAGAAAAACGAGTGAGTGTGCAGATACAGGTAGCAAAGTGCATGGAGCCCCTCTGGCCCGTGGGGCGGGGTGTGCACAGCGGCTGCCCCTTCTGTGGAGCAGGGAGTCCCTCTCCTCTGGCCACCAGAGGCCCTGGCTGTCTACTCTGCCCAGTCCCTGCGGGTGGGCCTGAATGGGCCCACTGGGCCTACGGAGCTTGAGGTGCCAGCTGACCCTCTCCTGAGTCTCCCTTCCCTAGGGAAGGGTCCGATGGTGGCAGCTGAGCGTGTGCATGCAGGAGCCCAACCACCTGGGCTTGAATCGGGGTGCCTCCACTTCTGTCCTCCTGGACTTGGACACTAGCTCTCGGTGCCTCAGTTTATTTTTCTGGTGAGGGGAGATCAAAATGGTTCCTACTTCTGACAGGGGTTGGCTGGGTTAATGCGCGTGACGTGCTTGGGGCCCTGCCTGGCCCGTGTTGGGGCCACCTCAGTGTAACTCCGAGTGCCAGCACGTGTGCATGGGTGGCACTATGTCTGCCTTTTCCTGAGGTGAAAGCTTCGGAGAGGCTCTCACTTTGCACAGATCACACCTCAGCGAAGAGCTAGGACCTGGCCTCCAGACCTGGTCCCCTCCCCCCGCCTCCTGTGCCCGCGGCCCCTCGGAGGGGCAGGTGGGGGAGGGCCCCGTCCTGCACGGACACCCTTGCTGTGTGGGCCCCTTTTCTTCGATGCACAGCATCCCGAGGCCTGACGACAAGGAGGAGTTGTTTCCTTTGACAGCAGGACTGCTGGTGACCTTGACCACCGTCGTCTCCCTAGGGGTTGGGGGGCGGTGAGGACGGGAGAACAGAAGGGGAGACAGTTCAGGGGACCAGGCTGAAGGTGGGAAGATGCAGGGGGTCTATCGCGGAAGACTGGGGGGGGGGTTTCCAGGAGGCAGCGCAGTGCTGGCTCGTCTTCAAGGGACAGGGGGCCCCCGAGGGCCCAGCCTGCTCTGGGTCTGAGCTCGGCTCAGCCCTGCTCCTCGGATGGGGGACGTGCCCTTGTTGCCTCCCTTTCCTCTTCCGGAAAGGGGGACGGAGAGCCCAGCTCACAGCGTGGGGCTTGAATGAACTCTCCGTAATCGAGAGGTACAGAGGGGACCCGACCGGGCCAGCTCCCGGCAGCCCTGCTCAGCGGGGCCCCTTGAGATGCTCGGGGAGCATCTGGGGTGTGGACGCGAGAGCAAGGTTGGAGACGCAGGAGGACAAGGGCCCGACTGATGGACCCAGACCCGGCGGCGGCTGAGGGACCCAGACCTGGAGGTCAGGCTCGCACGGGGGGGAGGACACCCTCTGCTCGGGGGCGGGAGGGACACAGGGGAGGGACACGGGGAGGTGCAGTGGGGCGGGGGGCGTGGAGCCGGGGGCAAGATGAGCCGAGGAGCCCATGTGGGGCGGGTGTGGAGATCCCTGAGCAGCTGGGGGACCCTGCGAGGCCTGCAGCTGGTGGGGGTGGCCTGGTCTAGACTGGGCAGCTGACCCCTGTGGGCTGGTGACCTCGGTGCCAGCTCCGGAATGGCCGTCCCCCCAGAGCGCCGGGGCCACCTTGTTTGCGTGGGTCACTTGGGCCGAGGAGGAGCTGTCGCAACGCCCCTGGGAAGCAGGACCAGCCCGAGGGCCCCCCACCCGGCCATGCGCATGCAGAGGCCCCTGGCCGGCCTCCCGGGCACTCCGGGTGGGCGCTGTTGGGGCCGTTGGTGGAGCTTCCCCGCGTGCCCGCCCGCACAGACCCCGGGGACGGCCTGTCCGCTCCGGCCCTGACGCCCCGAGAATGCCTCGTCCTGATGAACCTGCCGGCTCTCCTGCCGGGAACAGACGGGACGCGGGGCCTGCTCTCGGGTGGCCAGGGGCCTCTAGAAGGCCGCGCTGGCCTGTCTGTGGGGACCCTCTCCCCGCCGCCGTCCGGGGGTCGGAGCGGGCCGCCGGGGGAGGCCTCGGCCGTGACCACGAGCTGGCGGAGGAGACGCTGCCCCCCCACACCGCTTTGCCCCGGGCCAAACCACTGTTATTGTTTCCAGCCCCCACAAAGCCTTTGAGCAGCGGCCGCGCCCCAGACGGGGGCCCAGATGGGGGACAGAAGCGCCTGCGCGCTGGGCTCCGCCCCGCGCCGGTCCCCGTGCGTCCGGGGTGGGGACGAGCCGGGCGCGGCGGCCAGGCCTCCGGCGGCGCGTGGCGGGGAGGTGGGGGCGCTGCCATCAACTGGCTCCCACGCGTGGCCGCGCCGCCCAGGGCGCTCCCCCGGGCCCCAGCGTCGACCTTGGCAATGGAGCAGCCAGTCACTGGGACCCGCGGAAATGTTTCGGGGGGAGAACAGCAGAGAGTAGGCAAGTGCAGCGAACAGAGGAGGGGACCGTCCCTGTACGGGGGGCGCTGGGGGCGCGGGGCGGGGGTCCACTGCAGGGAAGTCGGAGTCGGGCGGGCTCGCTGCCCCCCGCGGGGTCGTGAGGCTCGGCCCCTGCCCCCACGCGTGTCGCCGACGTGGGTGGGGGTGAGTAAGGGCCCCCCTTCCAATGCGGTCTCCCTTCTTCAGGCTCTCACTGCCGCCTGGAGTCCCACGTCCCGCGGACACTTGGGGTCGTCGTAAGCACGTCCCGTAAGTCGAGGCAGCAAATGCCCGGGAGGAGGCCGGACGCCTCGGCGCGGGGGCCACAGGCTTTCGGAGGGGGAATTGGGGCCGGGACCCGAGTCCCCGGGCGGCCCCACGGCCCCCCACCGCCCTGATCCGAGAGGGTGGGGAGCGCTCCGTGGGGGCAGCCTCCCCGTGGCGCACCGGGGTCAGGGCCGCCCAGGGCGGGGCCCCCTTCCTCCGTCCCTAGTCTGGGGGCCGCTGCCCCCCGCGATGCCTGCCCTTCTCGGCGCTGGGTCGTGCGGGTGTCAGTTCCGGAGCGGGGGGTACGCTTCACGCCATTCCAAGTTCCTGCGGCTTTTGAGGAGCAGGGTACCGGGGCTCCGAAGCCCGGCGGGCGGGGATGACGGGCGTCACAGTCGGGGACAGTGCGGTGGCAGGGGCGCGCTCGCGGTGTGGCCACGGAGCCTGGCGGCGGCGGCTCCCACAGGAACGGCCACGCGCCCCGGTCGCACTCCGGCAGCGCGGGCGTGGGCAGAAGCACCCACGGGGCTGCGCGGTTCGTCGGGGCTGAAGGAGCTGGTCACATCGCTGGCCGCCGAGGGGCACGGGCACCGCCGAACAGCTGGCGGCCCCGCTCCGGCCCGTAGCCGGGCGAATCCCACGTGGAACCGCGTGCGGGGCCGACGAGGAAGGGTCGGCCTTTCCGAGCTCCGCGCCGACCGCCAAGCACTGCGGGGGCTCCCCAGGCGAGCAGCAGGGGTGCCAGGCAGTCTGCACGAGGGGGCTTGGCTTTGCTGGGTGAGCTCTGGGCTGAGTGCATTCGTCCACACCTGTGACAGTTCTGTTGGGGACAGTGGGAAGGCCACAGACCTAACGAGTGTGTGTGCGTGTGGGGGGGCAGGTGTCCCAGCCACAGGGACTCCAGCGGGAAGTGCTCAGCTACCTGTCCACTTGGCACCGGCCTTAGGGCTGTTCACCTGCTGGTGAACTTGGTGCCTGGGACACCAGGGTGAGTAGACACAGATGACTGTGACATCAATGCACCTTGTGCTTTAGGGACCCTTCCAAGTTGGAGATGGGAGGGGCCTGGAATGCATAAAATTGGGGGGCCCCCTCTAAGAAAAGTAATATAAAAATAAGTTACTCCCAGCCAGGGAACTCCCCCCGCACCCCAAAAAAGTTACACTGCCCAGTGGCGTCTGCTTTAACCCCAGGAGCCACCCAAATTCTTTCCTCCGTCCTCTGAGAAGCTGGAGCATTGTCTGAAATGAGGGGTCACCCTCACCCCACGGGTGGGAGCACCCCACCGTGCATCCAGCACACACTACTTGAACGCCAAGCGCAGCTCCGGAAGAGAAGGGGTGAGCTGTCCCGGTGGGAAGCTCCTGGGCAGGGGACTCGCAAACGCCTCCTGGCCCGCAGGCCAGGCCGGCACCGGCGTGGGGTCCTCGGAGGCTTCCTCAGGGCCAGTTCCTGCAAGGTGGCATGTCAGGGAGCCCCGGAGAGCGTGGGCCTGGAACCCCGACGTGTGTTCCCAGCCTGGGGCCGAGGGGCGAGATTGAACAGGGCGGCCCACGGGTCGTGCTTGCGGCCTCAGGGAGCAGGGTTGCCAACCTGCCTTTGCGGTTTCCGGAAGGCAGTGGAACCACCCTGCTGTGGACTGAACTGTGTCCCCCCAAATCCAAGTGCTGAAGCCCTGACTGTGAGGCCATGAGGGTGGGGCCCTGGGCCTGCAGGGCTGGGGCCCTGTAGAGGAGGGAGAGACCCCCGTGTTCTCTGGCTCTCTCCTCACCCTGGGAGCCCACAGCCAGAAGGCAGCCATCTGCAAGCCAGGAAGAAGCCGTCCCCAGGAACCCCACCAGCCTGTAACCCTGGGCTGCGACCCCCCGTCTCCAGGATGTGGACATGGCTGTCTGCTGGGCAACCTGAGCTGAGATCCGGCTCCCCACGCCCAGGGGCGATCAGACTTGCGGGACCTCCATCTGCACCGTGGGCTTCAGAGCTTTTCTTCCATTTACAGGCAGCAGAACGGGGGTGGAGAGGGTCCTCGGGACCAGCTCCCTGTGTTCAGTTTTCAGATCAGCGGCTTACAAGCTGGGTGCCTTGGGGGTACTGCCCGCCCCCTCGGGTTCCCCATCTGTACAGCAGGTGGCAGCAGGGCCGGCCTGACAGGGACCTCCCACATTGGGATGACTGCCACCCTCCAGTGGTGCGGAGGGCTTAGAAAATGGGGGAGGGAGGGACGACTGGGGGTCCCCACCGCCCAAGCCCCTCCCAGCCAGGGGCTCCAGGCTCCGCAGGAGGGCGGGCTCCTGCTCAGCTCAGACCACGTGAGCAGGAAAGCCTAACAACTGGGCAGTGAGGCCGCCGACCTGGGGGCTTGGGGCTCGGGGCTCGGGGCTCAGGTCTGGGGTTCCTCCTCCATGTGGCACGTGACTAACAGGGTGCTCGACTCCTGACCACCCCGCTGGGGTCCCACCCAGACTGCACCTCCCTCTGCTCTTCGAAGCCTTTTGAGGGGACTGTCCCACTGTAGGGACCCCGGAGCATCTGGTCCTCTCCCTGGAGGAAGTGAAATCCAAGCCGCAGCTGGGTTTAGAGATAGAAGCAAGTCCTCCGGAGCAGGAGTCCTCCCCTAGACCACCCCTGGGGGGCAGGGCGCCCCCAACCCCAGGCCGCTGGCCAAGAACACTCCACACAGCATAGAACTAGAATAGCCCCGAGGGTGGTTGGTGACCAACAACATGAGTGACACGAGGGTGTGTCCAGAGGCTGACCCCAAGGACCAAGGATGAGGACACGGGGAGCCCGGTGAGGACCCTAGAGGGGTTGTGGGCGGGGCGGGGCGGGGCGAGAATAGGCGGGGCTGTGGGGCTGGGCCGGGCGAGGGTGGGCGGGGCTGTGGGCCGGGCCGGGCGAGGGTGGGCGGGGCTGTGGGCGGGGCGCATCCCTGCTGGAAGGGGTCGGTCGGGGATGGTCTGTGGGCGGGGTCGGGTCTGGGGTCTGGCCGGGGGCGGGGCGAAGGCGGGCCGGACTCCCGCGCGCGGAGCTCCGCGCGCCCTGGGCTCACAGCTCCTGGGCGGACCCCGGCTTGCAGGTCTCCGCTCCTCCTAGGGCGCGGGCGCGAAGCCGGGCCCTCGGCACCTGCAGCGACCTGGGCCCGGCGGATCCGGCACCTGTGGCTGCTCCCTATGTACCCCGGCACCCCAGCCGGGCCGTGCGGCACGTGGAGGCGGCGGCTCCCAGGGCGCCCCGCTGTCGCCCGTGAGCTGGGGACCCGAGGAGGGCCCTGGCGCGGGGCCGCAGGCACGATGCCTGTGCTTCCGGGGGCGAGGGCGGCGGGGCGAGCGGCGGCCCTGGCCCTGGTGCTGCTGCTCCCCGCGGTGCCAGCGGGCGCCGGCGCCCAGCTCCGCCTTCAGCCCAGTATGTGAGTAGCGGGCGCGGGAGGGCTCGCCGGGACGTCCGGAGACGCGGGCCCCCGGGCGGCTTTGTCCCTGGGGCCCTGAGAACAGTGGCTTTTTTGCTGTAACCGGGGAGGGGGAGGTGAAAAGACGGGGCTCCGGGAGAGGGTCTGGGGGCGCCTCCCCTTCCCTCCCTCCTTTGCCTGGACGCTGTGACGGGGCGGGGGCTGCACGCTTAGGCGGATGTGCGCTCTGCACCGAGGTGAGGGGACCGGGGTCCTGGCCGAGCAGGGTCCGCCCGGGGAGCCCGGCTTGGAGAAGGCCCAAAGGAAGCAGCCAGCCTCCACTTCCTTCCAGAGCCTGTCCGGGCCGGGGGCCTGTGCAGGGGCGGGCTGTGCCCGGGCAGGGGCCACGCGGAGTTGCTGTCCGTGTGAAACACGTGCGGTTCGGGTGGAGAGACGCGAGAAGGAATTCGGCACCGGAGTGGGCAGGACGAGGGGGTCAGGGAGCCTGCCGGGGCGGACTTCATTCTGAAAGACGATCCCCCCGCCCGCCGTGTAGCGGTCTCTCTGAAACAGCAAATCGATCCTTGTGCTGTGGCCTCAGAAGAAGACGGGTGCCAAAGGGGGAGGGGAGGGAGCCTGCTGGCTGCCCCCACCCCGGCGCTCCCCGCGCCTGCAGAGCTGGAGCCTGCCGGGGGCTGCAGACGGGGCCGGGGCGTAGGGCCAGCGGCCCAGGCCCAGGTTAGGACCCCCGTCCAGCACTTCCCCAGAGGGCCCCGTGCACCCGGAGGGGCAGGACGGACTGGACAGGCTTCCAGGTGTGTGAAGGGGCAGGCCGTGCCCCCAGAGCCCCCACGGGATGGGGTGCGGTCTTGCTTTGCTCCAAGCAGGAAGATTCCTTTTGCAGAGGAGCTCCGGCTCTGGGTTGGGGGCTTTTGCATCCAGAACCAGAAACGTGAGCAGCCTGAGTCCCGACACTCCACGTGACTTCTGCCCGACATTCCCCTGTCCTGTGACCCCCTGAATTCAGCTGGTCCCAGGGAAGATGCAGACTCAGAAGGGGTTATTGCCATGACCCTGGCCGCTCGGCCTGCCCACCCTGCGCATGGTCGGTTGGCTGGGCACTTGCAGAGGCCCAGGCTCCTGGGAATTCCGGGGTGCGGGGCGGGGCGGGCAGCCCATGCAGAGGCCGGAGGGCTCCACTCTTAGGAGGGGGCTCTGCCCCAGGGCGCTTGTGGAGCCCCCTTCCCTGAGCCCCGGGGACACTTGTGAAGTCCCCCTCACCTAGGGCTCTGGGGAAGCCTCTCCAGCCTGTGGCCAGTGCGTCGCTGGAGACCTCAGTCTCCTGCTTCACGCTTGTCCCAAAGCCTCCTCCTCTCCTGGGTTCAGATTCGGGGCTTCTTCAGGGCTCCGCCCACCACTCCTCCTCAGGGAGTTCTGGCGGGCAGTGTTGGCTGCCCCTCTGGGGCCTGCGCCCCCATTTCTTGACTGGGGCATAGCCACTCAGGGCTTCTGTTCTCAGATTGCCCCGTGTGTGTTGAGTTCTGTGGTGCTTAGCGAGCACCCCTCTCAAGGTCCAGTGTCCTGAGCACCTTGTATGTCCACCCTGCGGTGGGACTGAGGTGGGACCGAGGTGGGACTGAGGTGGGACCGAGCCGGGACCGAGCTGGGACCGAGCTGGGACCGAGCCGGGACTGAGGTGGGACTGAGCTGGGACCGAGCTGGGACCGAGCTGGGACCGAGTCGGGACTGAGCTGGGACCGAGCTGGGACTGAAGTGGGACCGAGCCAGGACCAAGCTGGGACTGAGCTGGGACTGAGCTGGGACCGAGGTGGGACCGAGGTGGGACCGAGGTGGGACTGAGGTGGGACCAAGCTGGGACCGAACCGGGACTGAGCTGGGACCGAGCCAGGACCAAGCCGGGACTGAGCTGGGACCGAGGTGGGACCGAGCCAGGACCAAGCCGGGACCGAGGTGGGCGGGCCGGTGGCTGAATGAGCAGGGAGAGCGCCTTCTGCCCTGACCAGAGGTCCCTCCGCTGGGTCTTCTAGCAGCTTGCTCTGCTGAGCAGAACTTCGGTGGGAGCAGCCGGGTCCTGGAGATGCCACACATGCCCGCGACTGCCTGCACACCAGAGGGGCAGGGGAGGGGCCGGGAGAGCAGCCAGGGTCCCAGAAAGTGCTTTGTGCTCAGAGGCCCTGCCCTCCCTGCCCCCCTTTCCTTGGCAGGCAGCCCCACCCTCTCTGGACTTTCCTTGACCCTCCGTGGTGGGCTCTGGGGGCAGCAGAGTGGGGAGAACGCCGCAAAGGGGGGTCCCCGTGACTCGAGGCTGCAGGGGCTCCGGGGGCCCATGCGGGGGCTCCTTTGGCTCCCGCCCGCGGGCCGCATCCTCACTCCCGGCCTGTTTACTCATTTGTGCCCTGGACTGGAGTTTGGCGGCCTTCGTCGGGGCCGGAATGGCTGCTGACCACATGCAGGTCGGCGCGTGGCTGCTGGGTCGGGTGTGGGAGCAGGGCCTGGGGACAGGGCGATGATGTCCCCTCACACAGTGGTCTGCTTCCCCTGGGGCCGGCGTCCGCTCTGGGTGGCCGTGCTCCGAGGACCCTCCGAGTCAGCTGGTTGTGCCGACCCCGCCTGTGCCCCAGGGGCAGGCCCTCCACGCCCGATCTCTAAGTGAGCCCTTGCTGTGACCCTGTCGCTCCCACCTGGCCCCAGGGCTGGAGCTGGAGCTTCCCACACACGCTGCACCCAGGCCCGGGGACCGGAGCCTGTGGGAACAGATGTGATGGACACGCTCCTCGGCGTGTCGCCTGGGTGTGTGCAGCCCAGTGACCCAGCCGCCCGAAGCTGGCCGGCACCTGCCTCCCGCCCTGGTTTCCCGTCCTTGGGGGCCCCAGGGCCTGGAACCACCCACTCCCCCAAAAGGAAAAGCCGCTAACTTGTGCTTCTGAGGTGCGAGCTGCTTCCTGGAGGAGAAGGCCACCCCCCTTTAAGGGGCTCAGGACCCCCTCAGGGCTGTGGAGAGAGCGTGTGGGGGAAGCCAGGTGGGCCCCGAAGGCCCGGGGAGGAGCTTGGGGACCAGAGTCCCGCAGGCACCTTGGGGGACACAAGGCAGCGACTGGAGACGATGTGCGAAAGGGCTGCTGTGTGACCCCTGGCATGGTCATCTGGCTGGCGAGCAGCTGCCCATGTGGCTGAGGTTTGAGGAGGACCAGGACGCGGGGGGCCCGCAGAGGAGAGCACCCAGCTGTCTCAGGGCCCCTGCCCTGCCCCCCGGGCCGCGTTTCTCCTCCTGCAGCCTCCGGTGCCTCTGCATCGAAGCATCGTGCTCTGGGGCGTCACATCCTGTGCACTAAGCTGGGGTCAGCGTGAGGGAATGGTGGTGACATCCCAGGGGATGTGGGACCCTGGAACCCAGACACACAGGGACTTTCTCGGAGCCAGAGCCCTTGCCGGATTCCAGATGCACCGGTGGCCTGTCGGGGGCTCAGGTGCCATCACGCCTCCTCGCAGGTGCTGTAGGAGGGTCTTAGACTGCGCAGGGCTGTCGGCTCTAAAGCCATGCTCGTAACCGCCCTTGGCGTCACCTCCACCCTCAGATAATGACACGCCACTGGCCATGGCTGTCCACAGCACAGGGGCCATTGCACGATCAGGGCTGGGCCTGCAGCCCAGAAGCCCAGAGGTCACTGGGTCTAAGCCTTGCCCCACAGCCCCACCACCGATGTTTACTCGGAACGCTGGGAGCGACACCTGTGTGGCCAGGCACAGGTGTGGGCAGAAGACTTCGGAGCAGAAACAAGGCAGCGCCCGCAGAAGGTCATGTGGGCCGGTTCCGTTTGCAAATGGCACTGGGGCTCCCAGGCCCGCCCACTGCCGCGCGGCCCCAGTGTCCATAGTAACACAGCGGCCACCAACACGGGCTGTCAGGAGCCTTTTCTATGCTGGCTCGTGTCACCCTCACAGCCCCTGTGAGGCTACAGGGAGCTCAGGCTCAGGGGGGCATGCTCGTGCCTCTCACACGTGGCAGCGGAGCTGGGGTACCCCCGTGGGCTGCCTGGCAGTGGCCCCCTTCTAGCCACTGGGCAATGGTTCCCAAACACGAGTGCGCATCATACAGCTCCTGGGTTGGGGTGGGGCCCGAGAACTTGCATTTCTGAAGAGTTCCCAGCAGAGGCTGCAGGTCCTGCCTGGGCACAGGGCAGGGTAGGGGGGACTGTGGCCTGGGGGGAGGAGCGCAGCCCCACCAAACCACCCCTGGCAGGAAGGGATCAAGGAAAGAAAAGAACCCCAGCTTCTCTCTCCCTCTGGCCACCCCCCTCCAATGTCCTGCTGGTCCTTGCATTGACCAGGCCCACCCAGAGCCAGAGGACAAGGGTATGTGTGTGCATGTGCATACATGTAAATGCCTGTGAGTCCACATGTGTGCACAGCCGTGTGCATGTGCATATGTGTGCTTAGAAGTACATGCATGTGTGTGAATGTGCATGTGTGTAAGCATGTGTGAGCACATACATGTGTACATGTGTGTGCACGTGCTTAGAAGTACATGCATGTGTGTGAGTGCTGTGAGTATGTGTGCATGTGTGAAAGCATGTGTGAGCGCATACATGTGTACACGTGCGTGCACGTGCTTATAAATACATGCATGTGTGTGAGTGCTGTGAGTATGCTGCATGTGTGAAAGCATGTGTGAGCACATACATGTGTACATGTGCGTGCACGTGCATGCACGTGCTTATAAGTACATGCATGTGTGTGAGTATGCTGCATGTGTGTAAGCATGTGTGAGCACATACATGTGTACATGTGCGTGCACGTGCTTAGAAGTACATGCATGTGTGTGAGTGCTGTGAGTATGCTGCATGTGTGAAAGCATGTGTGAGCACATACATGTATACATGTGCGTGCATGTGCTTATAAGTACATGCATGTGTGTGAGTGCTGTGAGTATGCTGCATGTGTGTAAGCATGTGTGAGCGCATGCATGTGCACATGCCTGTGTGTGCTTATAAGTGCACACATGTGTGTGAGTGCTGTACGTGTGCATGTGCATGTGTGTAAGCATGTGTGAGTGCATGCATGTGTGTGAGTGCCTGTGAGTACGTGTGTATTTGCACATATGTGTGTGCTGCTGGCCTTGGGCCAGGGCAGCTGGACAGAGCGGGCAGCGTCTCTGAGCGCTGAGCCAGAGCGCTGGGCAGCCAGCAGACCAGCTGTGCACGTCGTGGTGGGGGGCCCGCCTGGCGTGGGCGGGGGAGGGGGGTAATGAGGCCAGATGGTTTTAGGTAGGGGAGGCGTGCCAGCATCGGTCGGTCATCTGGCGTGCCCGCCCGGGCTGCCCTCTCTTCCTCAAAGGCCCCGAGGAATCCTCTGGCCTTGCAGACTTCGTGAAGCACGAAGCCTGGCTTCTTCTCCCGAAATTGGTCTCTGAGGGGGCAACACTGGTCCCTGAGTCAGGGCAGGCCTGGGGCGAGCTGCGCTCAGGGTGCCCTGCGTGGGTGCCTCGCCCCGCACCTTCTGAGCAGGGCAGTGGCCTTGCTCCTCTTCGAGTACCTCCTCCTCCTCCTTCCCGAGCAGGCAGGTTTGTTGTCCAAACCCTCAGGGGTGCTGGGACCATGAACCACAGGGGGCTGTAGTCACCGGAGACAGGTGCACCGTGCACCCCCCACTCCATACCCCCCGATGCTCCATGCTTGTCCATGCCTTGCTGGCTCTGCTTGTCCTGCCTGGAGCAAACTCCTGGCCAGCCACCTGCCCAGCACGACCCGCCCATGGATATCTCTGAGGACTACTGGGACGGGAGAGTCACGTGGGGTGGGAGTCACGTGGACACAAGGTCAATGTCGCTATTCCTGCTGACCCCAGTTCAAGAGGCCAGTGGAATCTATGTTTTGGGGGTCTTGGGAGGATCGGGACGACATGTGGGCCGTGCAGCTCACACTTTGGGGATGCTCAGATGTGGCCCTGTGGTCACCCTTCCTTTTCCTTCAAGCCTGGAGGCTGGACGCCCGAGGGCAAGTGAGCGGGAGGGCTGGTGCCTGCTGGCTGTGGGTGGCCCGGGGGCTGACTGACTGTCCTCTGTCCCAGGCCCCACGTGTGTGCCGAGCAGGAGCTGACCCTGGTGGGCCGCCGCCTGCCGTGTGTGCGGGCCTTCAGCCGGGCAGTGCCCGTGTGGAAGCCGGGCTGTGGGCGGCAGGCGTGGTGCGTCAGCCACGAGCGGAGGTATGTGGGTCCGTGTGGGAGTGGGGGCTCTGCTCACACCACGAGCTTTGTGGGCAGCCGGGGCGGGCATCCGTCATGGTGTCAGAGCCACTGTACCCCAACCTGAAGCCCCTCATCTGAGGTCATGGCCTCAACCACCACCCTTGGCGGGAGGCTGCCACTGAGACTAGTCCCAGACCGTAGCAGTCCTGCTCAGCTGGCCCCCGGGGCCTCTGTAGGCGGGTGGGGTGGGGACCCTGCAGGGAGAAGGGGACCCTTCAGGGAGGGGCTGCTGGGCACACAAGATGGGGTGAAGCAGAGTTCTGGCTGGAGGTGAGGGCTGCCTGCCCCCTGCCTGACCCCTGGCCTCGGTCCCAAGCTCGTGTGAAAGTTTTTATTGCTCAAGATTGCATTTCAAAATCAAGTGCAGGGAGTGCCTTTGCATGCCACTCCTCTTTTTATAAACTCACGTTCTGGAATCTGCCTCATTGCAAAGCTGGGGGGAGGGAGCCTCGGCTGCGGCAGCTCCCCCTCCCACCGCTGCCGGAGGCTGGCAGCTGCCCCCAGGCCAGGTGGGGGGCAGGTGGCACAGGGTACCCACTGGGGGTGTGGTGTCCAGCTTCTCGGGGAGGTCTTGGGGGAGTCACCTGCACGTGTCGTCTGTGTGGGGTGTGGCCCCGCTGGGCCTGCTCCTGGCAGCTCCGGGGCACCCGCCCTCACTGGTTATTGGGGTGCAGCCCTCATTTTCAATGCTCGTCTGATGTACCCTCATATGTGTTCAGAATGGAAGCAGGGCGGTGCAGGGAAGTCCTAACGGTGGTTCTCCGTGGGCGATTGGTCCCCTGCCCCGGGGACCTTGGCAGTGCCTGGAGACAGGGTCCCTGTGACCAGCGTGCTGGGAGGGAGGCTGCTGTAGCCAGTGGAGGCGTGAATCCGCTCGACCTCCTACAGCGCCTGGGGGTCCCCTCCACCATGAGGGATGTGCCCCGGTGCCGGGGGGCCCTCGTGTCTCCCCACAAGTGTGCACTTTGCACAGATCTCCACACGCGTGAGGACGTGCATTTAATTACAAAACAGAACGAGGTCGGAGAGCTGCGTCCGTCCCAACAACTCGTGGTGAGCGGGCGGAGCCAGAAGCCCTGCGGCCCTGGGGAAGCCCCCGTGGGTGGCCGTCATGGTTTCTCCGTCCCTGGGCTTCAGGCTGGCCTGAGCATTTCTAAGTGGCCGTGTGTCCCAGCTTCCTGCCAGGTGTCCCGGGTGCTGTCCGGGGAAGTTCCATTGTCTGAGGGGGCCAGGGCATCGCGGCTGTGCTTTGCGGCAGTGTGTGTGTGGGGGGTCTTTCTTTGTCGCCGTTTCCTGGGAAGGCTCAAAGCAGGTTCCTCTTCTTGTACCTCCCAGCTCGAGGGGACTCGGGCTGTCTCCTCCACGTGCACTTTGGGTCCCCAGCTCCATGGACGGGGAGCGTCCGGTTGGCCTGGTCTGGAGTGCAGCCAGGTCTTCCACGCAGGACTGTCCCCGTCGCAGCACTCCACTCCAGGCGACCGAGACTCGTCTGTCTCCCTCTGTGCTCATGGGGGTCCTGGATGTCCCCTCCCTGGTGGTGGCTGGAGCCCTTTGAGGCGTCCCCGGTGAGGCATCCCTGGTGAGCTGCAGGCTGACCAGCAGTCTCTGAGGGGAGGGTGGCCGATGGGCCCGTTGTCCTGGCTTCCTGGTGACCGCGGGGACCTGCACGTAGGCCCGGGAGAGGGATAAATATTTGGGTGGAAGGGCCCAAACACGTGGTCTGCCCGACGCTGCCCCGCTGCGGTGGTTTCATGTCCTGCCAAGACGCTGTGTGCAGAGCCCCGGACCGCTCGCTGGGGGCCGTGCGCGGCATGCCCCGCGCCTCCCGGACGCGGCCGTTTGTTTGTGGGGTCTGGGTCCCCACGGCCCCCACGGCCCCGAGGGCCAAGCCTCAGCAGGCCCCGGGCCTGTTTTGTTTCCTGGACACGAATGACCATCACGCCCTCCGGCCACTCCCTGGGACTCAAGGGCCCTCGATCCAATGGCTGGTGGCCAGGCCTGGGGGCTGGAGAGGGGGGTCCGTGTGTCCGAAGGCTGACTGGCCGGCCCCTTCCTCTCTGGTCACCTCCCTCTCCACCTCCTGTCACCCCTCCCCCGCATCCGCATGGCCAGTTTTGTCATCGGAAGCAGAGGGCCCTCCGTCCTCCTTGTGAGCTGCTCTCTCCGGCCCGGCACCGCCTGTCTCTGCCAGCCCCTGTGCTGGGCCCCAGGCTGCCCACGTCCAGGGGGCCCTGCCTGGAGCCCCCGCCCGCTCTCGTGTGTGGCTCTGCCGCCCAGCTCACCCTTGTGAGGGCTGCCACCCTCCCTGGGAAGGCCCGCTGGCCTGTCCCCTCTGACCGCGCGGGGTCCTCCTGCCCGGAGCGGCTCCCTACTGGTGACCCCGTCTCCCCACCTCAGCCCTGCTCTGGGGTGGAGGGACCCTTCCTTGTGGATACCCCATGGCCATCCTGCTGTCCCCCTCCTTGGGGCACTGGGGGCGGAGAGCCTGGGGTCTGAGCAGGCACCACCCGTGGCGCAGCCTGCCCAGCACTGGGCACCCATTCCAGAAGCTCGCTCCTCGGCCGGGCACAGGGAGGCCGACGGCCCAGCCCCGCCAAGACTGTCCCTGTGAGAAGAGCCAGCTGCAGGCATGGTGACCATCGTGACGCCGGCTGGGACAGCCTTGCGGGGAGGGAGGCGTGGGTGTGGCGGCCCGGGGCAGCGTGCTGACGGAGCCCGCGTCACAGGTTCCGGGGTGGTGCGCGCCCCCAGACCGGCCCACCCCCGCGCCTGCACCTGCTCAGCCAGGAGGTGGGGGCACCGTTGGGGGATCGGTGGGGGAGGGGTACGGCGAGAGCCGAACGCCGTGGGTGCTGGTCTCTGGGCGGTAAGCGCTTCCCTTCTCCCTTGTTTCTAGAACCGTCTACTACACGGGCTACAGGCAGGTGTACGCCATGGAGGCCCAGACGGTGCTCAGGTGCTGCCCGGGCTGGAGCCAGCAGCCCGGTGACTACGGCTGCCTCTCCGGTGAGTGTCGCCGCGCAGACACTGATCCTGCCTCAGGGGAGGCCGCGTCGGACGGGGCACGTCCCTGCCAGCTCCCACGGGATGCGGCCCCCGCCCCGTGTCCTGCACGTGGTGGAACTGGTCACAGAGGCGTGAGGGACGGCAGGGCCACTCGGGGCCACCGACGGCTGATAGGAGATAATGAGAGAAAAGGGGGCAGTAAATCCCCGTGGTGCGGTGCCGGCCGGGGTGGTGGGGGCGGCCGGGGCCACGCGTCGGGGTCAGTGTCGTGGAGTGTGACCCCTCGCCTGCCGGCCTGCCCTGCCACGCCCACACCCTGTTCTCAGGGTCCTTCTGCCACTTTGTTCCAGAAACACCCAGCAGGGCGTGGGCCCCGTCTTCTCCGCTGCCACATGGAGCCACTGCCCCATCCGGGTGGCGTGGGGCCCGGGGGACACAGCGGGGAGGGGCCCCGGGTCTCGGCACACGGAGTACCGAGTGGCAGGGCCCCAGCAGGCGCTGGCGGGCTCGCGGATGGCAGCCCCAGAGGCTCCGGGCTGGGATCGGGTGGTCTGGTCCCAGCGGGCGGCTGGGAGGCCCCGGCTGGTAACGGGGCGCGCTCGGGGCCGTGAGGCTGACGGGGAGCGGTCACGAGCCGTCCCCTGGCGCGGTGGCCCGGAGGCCTGGCGTCCCCTTCAAACACTGGCGTGGCATGCGGTGACGTGAGGGGTGGCTGGCTTCCCGGCCCCCCGCGTCCAGGCGATCGCGCGGGTGGGCCGCTCGGCGGCTGGGACGGGAACCGGACGTGGGTGTTCGCGTCACACAGCCTGTCCTCGTGGCCCCGGGGCCATCCTCACGCAGGCCACGTGGGGGCCAAAGGCGACCCTACTTGACCTGCAGGGGAAGGGGGGAGAGGGAAGGACGTGGTGATGCTTTTCCAGGCGGGAAATGAACAGCCCCCTCCAGGAAGGCGGCTGGAGGACCGGGCGGAAGGCAGGGCTCGGCCCAGCGGGGGGCGGTGGACGGGGGCCAGCGGTGGGAGCGGGGGCGTCCCGCCCGACACGGCCGCTCCCCGGCTCTGATCACAGCGCTGATGTGTGCTGCGCTCCGCGGCTGGCGTCTGGGAAAACAAAGGGGTCTGTTGAGTGGGGTGCCGGGTAGACATCAAAGCCAGGTCCCCGGGTTTCCGCTCTGCTGGGGGCGGGGCGCCTCTGTCTGCCAAAGGTGACTCCAGCCATCTGTGACACCGTGGGGGCTCGGGCTTAGTGGCGGGGCTGGGGGCGGGGCCTCTCATACCCAGGGAGGGGCGTGTCTGCACAAACGTGGGGCTGGGGGAGGGGAGCCAGGTGTCGGTCCAGGCCTGCTAGCAGCGGTCCCGTGGCTACGTCCACTCCATGGCCCTGAGCGGGCTCCTGTGGCCCTTGGTTTCACCTGGGTCTTGGAGTGACTATCCCAGGGACAGGTTGGCCTGTCCCCACTGCGGGGACAAGCCCAAGTGCTGGCTTTTCTGGAACTCGAGGCCACTGTGGGGGTGGTCCTCAGGGCCAGCTGTGCCCGCGTCTGCCCCAGCGTGAGCTGCCGCTCTGTCTGCCTGTGGAGGACAGGAGGCTCGGCCTGGCCTGGTGGGGGGTGCGGGGGGCTGAGTGGGGGAGCTGGGCTGGGGTGGTGGGGAAATAGCGGGGGCTCTCAGCCACCGGGCCTGGCCTTGGGGGTGCAGCTGTCACATCAGCCAGGAGACACGGGACGGGGTCCCCACAGGACAAGGTCTGCACAGGGCAGGGTCCCCACGAGTATCTGGGACTCGAAACTGGGCTTTTTAGGTTCGTTTTTAAAAATTGATTTTTAGGGCAGGATTTACTTGTTTGTATATTTAGCTTTTATCTGTTTGTTTCGGTGATCTGGGAAGAGCCCTGCGGCCTGGCCCCTGGGGACGCACACGTGTGCCCTGTGTCTGGGTTGCCAGCGTGTGAGGGGGGCATGGGGTTCGCTCGGGGCAGGGCAGGGGCCGGCGTCCCGCCCACATGGTGGCAGCTGCTGACACCATCAGGTATCAGGGCAGGTCGTTTCGCTCGTGCTCCGAACTGTCAGAAAGTGATTGACAGAACAGGACGCGTTAGGGTCCAGTGACACTCGGCCTGTCGGAGGATATTTAAGTCACGTGATTTCCGAGGAGCGGCTCCCTGAGCCGGGACCTGTGGACTTCGCTCGTCACCGTGTCCTCGGTTGCTAGTGCAGCAGGGTCTCAGAGATCAACAAGCTAGTGTCCGTGTGCGCCTGTCACCCACGCACGTGCCGGGACTCGGGGGTGGCTTCATTGGCACGCTCGGTCCCACCGTGGTGGCTTGCAGTTTTAATGACGACACCACAAGCAGTTTTCAAGACTCCGGAAAGCAAACTCCGCCGTGGGGGCAGCACCGTGCCGCTTTGGTCAAGGGCCGTGGTGGCAGCTCGGGGGGCGGGAAGCAGCTGTCTGAGAACCGGCCCCTCCCGCTTTCAGTGCAGGGAGTTGGGGGCCACTGGGGACACGTGTGACCGAGTGTCACACTGAGCCCTGAGCCAAGCGGGGCTTCCTGTGTCAGAAGGAACCGAGATAACATGGTTGTAAGAGCGGGGCCGACCCCAAAAACTGGCACCCCAAAAACCGGCACCCCAAAAACTGGCACCCGCAGCTCACCAACCAATCACACTCGTCTGGAGGAAGTGGAGTTTGCGAGGGCCTGACGTTGTGGGGGGTGCTCACGCGTCTTCTGGGGGGGCGCATCAGACTCGGAGTCGAGCGAGGGCACGGGTGCAGGAGAATGGCCGGAAGCCTCTGATGGTGTTTGGATTCCTCCGAGACCCACGTAGCAGCACTGTGACCGGGAGGTGACCCAAGAGAAAAAGCACTGGCTTGGGGTGGGGGGCACGGTGCCTGGCGACCAGGGGCTTCCCCAGGTCCTCGTGGCCCTGTGCCCAGCGGGCAGCTTCTGCTGCTGGGGTGCGAGTCCCTCCTGCTCGGCAGCTCTCCACACTCCGGTCGGCTCAGGCCGCAGGGTGGAGGGGCAGGGCCTGCGGAGGGGCTGCAACCGCCCCGGGACAGGGCACATGAGGGGCTCCGGGGAGCAGCTGTGTGTGAAGTGGGGCTCACCAGGCTGCGTGCGTCGGTGCGGGACTTCTCAGCGCCTTTAACGTGCAGATCCCTGAGACAGACTACGTAGTGTATCTCAGACTCACTCTTTATTAAACAAGAAAGGAAGAAAAAGTAACAGCAAAGTCAGAACAGTGAAACAGCGTTTGCAAAGCACCTGCTGGGGAAGACCGACCCAGGCCATGAGCGGACAGACGTTCTCGGAGGGCCGGTGGGGTGCCCGGTGGGCCGTGCTGGGGTGTGGGGGCTGGCATGGCAGCGAGCGGGGACTGGCACCAGCCCTGTTGTTGTGGAACTCGGGACCTGGGGCAGGGGGAAGGGAGGAAGGGGAGGGGAATGAATTACATGCCAGTTAGTGGGAAATGCTGCAGAGAGAAATGAGGGGCGGGGGGACAGGTGCTGGCTCGGATGTGGCACCTGGAAGGCCTCTGTCCAGGGCGTGGGTGGCCCCTGTGATGTTAGTGGTGGGCATTGCACATGCCTGGGGAGGAGACCCCCTCGGTGGAGGGACTGGACGGTGCGAGGCCCCAGGACGCGGGAGGGGCTGTGCTGTACCCCTGCCCACGGGAGCCCTGGACTCGGTCCCCGGTGTCCGGCTGCCATCCCCAGGCGGCGGACCCGCAGGCCGCCCTTCCCCGCTCTGATCCCGGGGCTGTGGGAGGGCTGCCCTCGGCTCTCCTGCCTCCACCGGTCAGGGTCCTTTCTGTGCTCGACGATATCAGCCCCACGCCCAGGGCGGGAATTTGAGGCGCTGGCCCCCCCGACATGCTCATACCCAGATCTTACCCTGGCAGCCGCTCCCCTCTCCTCCACCCCTCGCCACACAGGCCTGCCCCTCAGGGCGCACGGAGCCTGGTCCCCACGCCTGGCGCTGCCGTGAGTGCCGGCTCCGCAGGGGCTGGGACCTGCCCGGGGTCTGTACCTTAATGTCCAGTCCTGCGACTCACCCCAGACCTCAGCGGAGGCGGGAAAGGTGACGCATCGATTCCACCGGGAGTTTCCAGTTGGGTTCAGGTCCCTGAGCGGACTCTGCTGATTAGTGGTGGCAGGGCCCCAGCCTCCCCCGAGGCTACAGTGCAGGGAGGCACAGAGATGCCACTGTCACCTGGAGCCCGGAGAACTCTAAGTGCCAGGCAGAGCTCAGTCCCGGGCCAGTCCTTCTGGGAGGGTCCCAGTGCGTGGCCCCTGCCCTGCTGACCACTCTTGGTGGGGGGGGGGGAGCCGGCAGGGCTGTGCTGCCCGCTGGGGTCTGCTCTGGGGTTCAATCGTGGATGGTCTGGAGCCTGCAGGGGGCGGGGGGCTCTGCTGGCAGGGCCCATGGCCACTGGCCTCCCGTCTTTTCCACTGACAGGACAGGGTCTCCGCAACTCGGTGTGACCAGCTCATGTCCCTGACTTGATGCCACGCCGAGGGGTTGGGAGCTGGGCCTGACTCTAGACGGAGGGCGTCTTCCTGTCCGCCTGCCCCTGGGGACCCACCTGTGTGGGGGTCACTGGTCTGGCACGGGGCCGGGAGCTGGTCACTGGTCTGGCCTGGAGGGGGAGCTTGGAACCTCGACGCCCCGCACGCAGCGGCTGGACTGACTCCTCCTCTGCATCGGGGTCCCAGCGGGGGGCACGCGTGCACGGAGGGGAGGCCAGGTTTGAGTGGCAGCCACAGGGACACACGACCAAGCTGGAAGGGCTCAGGGCTGCTCTGTCCCTGCGCTCTCAGGGAGGTGGCCTCCCTTCCTCAGCCACCACCCCGGCTGGGTGCTGGCCCCGTGGTCCCCACGTCCCCCACCCCCACTCACAGGCCGCTCTCCTCAGGGGCTCAGGCAGGTGTGGGAGACGCGTCCGCAGCTCGGCAGTGAGATGAGCACCCCCGAGCCCAGTGCCATGGGGCCCGGGTGCCGGGTCGTCCTCACCATCACCCCCTTTGCCTGCGCTTTCACACGCTCAGCACCGTGTGAACCCCTAGAAACCTGCAGCTGTGGTGGGTGGACGCAGGTGCTCTTTGCCGGGTTCCAGCCCTGATTTCCGGGTGCCGGCCTCCGGGAAGGGGTGGACTCTGCTGCTGGGGGCGTCCTGACCACTGCCCCGTCCTCCCGTCACGGGGGAGGCAGGTCGCTACGACGCCGCCCGGGTGTGTGCCCTGTCCCTGCGCTGGGTGCCCTTCGGCCGTGTGTGGAGCCTGGCCAGCCCTCCTGCCTGCCCCCCGAGCGCCCCTCTGTCCGGCACCCCTCTGGGGCAGCCTCGTCTCCCCAGCACCCCACAGCCTCGGGCCGCCCGGAGCGCCCTTCTCGGTCGGGGGCGGAGCTTTGTGCGTCTTCGTTTCCGTTTCCCTCTGTCTCTGCGCATGTGCTGCCGTGTCCCTCGTCCATGCTGGATCCCGAGCTCCTGCCCTTCCCCCAAGGACAAGTAACTGTCACCGCCAGCTTTGTCACCGCCAGCTTCGCCTGTCGTTTCGTTGTTCGTTCACTCCTTCATTCACTCACTCGTTCATTCATTCAACAATATTTATCCGGCACATTCCAGGTGTCGGTGGCCCCGAGCACACGGTGGTGGTGACGGGGAGTCCACGCTGGGGCTGGGGGTGGGGACAAGCGCTGCCCCCCCCGTCACAGGCCTAAGAGCGGTCCAGGGCGGGAACGCAGGCCGCTGTGCGGTGGGCTTTTGCCCCATTCCGAGAGGTTCCACCGAACCCAGACCAGATGTGGCCGTGGGGGTGTGGCAGTGTGTGACCCAGGACAGAGCGGAGCTGGGACCAGTGGCCTGACAGCAGGTCTGGGCCGCTAGCCTGTGAGCCTCCGGGCCAGGCTGCGGCTGTGGGAGCGGCGGGTCTGGTCGTGCCCAGGCCCGAGGGTCCCCCTCGTGGGCGGACTTCAGGGGGAGGGTCCCCAGGGACTTTGTGTCCTGGCAGGTGGGCGCGGGGCTGCCCCGGGCTCCTGCTCCTGCTCACGTGCCTCCCCTCCTCTCTCCACAGCTGAATGCAGCGCTGCTCTCTGTTTTAACGGTGGCAGCTGCGTACCCGGCTCCGCCCAGCTGTGCCACTGTCCCCAAGGTTTCCAGGGTCCCCGCTGTCAGTACGGTGAGTGGAGCCCCTGCCAGGCTTGGGAAGCTCCGATGGCTCGTCGAGTGCCCTCTGTTAGCCAGAAGGTTCTGTGCTGAGCCCACCATTTCCTGGGCGCTGGTTGGCTGGGAGGGGCGCCGCCCGGGGCAGGGTGAGGCCCTCCAGGTGCCGGGTTCCTGCCTGTGCCCGCCCCGTCCGGGCTCCGAGCCTCAGCCAGGCCTCCTGGTGGTTTGGACCGCGACCCCTCTGCGGGCCGGCTGGAGGCGACCACACCCCACTCCGGCGCAGGCTGGGGTCCGGGCGGGATGGAGGCCCAGCTGCCACGCAGCCCTTCGTCTCGGGGCCGGTAACTGTGGCCACGGGTGGGC
>PVJL010012949.1:0-34617 GCA_004026885.1 Lyroderma lyra | reverse complement strand
CACTGAAGATGAATCCATTCTTAAAGAGAGCCACCCTGTCAACTGAGTTGTTAAGACACGCCTTTCTGTGTGACTGCTCCCCGGGTGGTTACTTACTGCACACTACAGAAACTGTTTGGTTTTGTAATGGGCCATGTATATATATATGGTAAATTATATATTTTCAACACAACTTTGAATGTGAGTTGTGCCCTTCTGTATGAACATGTGAATTGAACTTGGTCAAGTTTCTTAGCCTTTAATTGTCACAGACTCATGTTTATGGAAGGGTGACTTAACCTCTTAAAATGGGTGAGTGAACATTGTAAGATTCTGGACACTATAACTTGCTACGCAAATACACTGTGTTAACATTCGTGCTAAAGACAGTTTGCGTTTTCAAAATGAAAATGTCCTTACTAGAGAAGGTCCTTACCGCAGTAACTCTAAAATGTAAATATTTGTCCCTGAACTGAGCTGTACCCTGGGGGTGCCAGGTGGGAGTGGAGAGTGGGACATGTGAAGAGGAAATGGTGGGAGAGGGCAGGGGGCGTAGGAGGCCCCCGGGCCTCTGCAGAACTAACTTGAACTTCAGTCACCCCCAAATCCACCCCCTTAAATTCAGTGGGAGCTTAGGGCCATCACACATGGAAAGGCATACATTCCACTAAGAAGATCACAAACTTTTAAGAGCTGGTAGCTGCAAGTTGGTCAAACAAGTCATTGTTACTAAATTCAGGCTCTTTCTCCAAACCTCTGGCCATAGCTGCATAAACACACGAAGGTGTGGGTGGGGTGGGGGGGGGGAGTGCTGTAGAGAATTAAGCTGTAAGACCCTCTACTGCTACTGGAAATGATTCCCAAGGAAACTGGGGAAGCTCTTGGCAACATGTAAGTGAAGCTCGTCCTACTGTGACCTCCAGAAGCCAACCAAGCAAGCTCTGCCCACAACGGGAAGCAATGGACCATTTGTGCCTGGTGCTTCTTTGCCGTGATAAATCCTGACATTACTGTCCTAGGAAACTTAAAAAATGGGTCTACTCTATCAAATAACACACTGCTAAACATGTGTTGACATTTCTAAGGATAGGTAAGGGGAAACATTCAAATAAGAATTTGGAGAAGTTTTTCACTTTGTTTTATGCATCTATGGCAACAACTATAGATGAACTGTGTTCAATATGCACAATTGCTCGTCCATTTAAATGAAGTTAAAACAAATAGGAGCCAACTGTCAGAATGCAGTGGCTGTTGCAGGCAGAATGCAAATACTTTCGGATTTGCTATTAAATTTTGGCCTAGGCCATGCGTGGTGTCGAATCATTTCAGGGAGCAAGAAAGTGGAAAGGGTATCCTCCAGCCCCCATGTGAGAAAAGGGTTGGGGTATCTTTACGATCACCTGTTCATCGATGATTCTGTTCACTCACAGGGAGTGTAAGAAACAGCCTGATCTACACACTCCTGGTCCTTGTTGGAATGACAGTGACATAGGACACTTTATATTATTTTATCGCATAGTCATCTGAATGATCCCACACATCAATGAGCCTGAGGACTCATTTGGGATAAGAACATTCAATAGGCTGACCGGATGTACCATCATAAACGGGGCAGACAAGAACGGTGCTGTCCTGTTTCCATTGGTATGTAGAGTCAGCCTACTGACGCCTTGAATTTAGCCCAGCGAGAGTAGGCTGACTCTATGTACCATTTGAAATGGGACAGTACCATGGTTTTCTGACCCATTTAAAATGGTACATCTGGTCAGCCTAACATTAAACCAGTTGATGCCTTTAGGGACCATTCATGGGCTTGTTCATCACTTAGCCCTTATACATACATGACTGCAACCTGAGCTGGGCTAAGGATGGCTCTTGCCCCAGGCCACAAAAACAGCTCAGAGCATGATGGGCTTGGCCTGGCTAACTGGAGTCTTTGGGAGGAAAAAACTCTCTTCCACCTTGGACGCCTGGGCTGGGATGCCACCCATCAGATCTGCCTGCAACATGTCCCTTGCCAAGCAAAGAAACCTGGGACAAAAACGGAGGTGCTGAGAGAAGCAGGCAGGAGAATGTTTTGGAAGCACAGAACCAGCTCCTAATATCCACCAGGCTCTTCTCTTTCCTTCACATCTTTTGATTCAACAAACTACCCCATTTTCTATCTAAATCCTGTTTTTTTTTTTCAAGCTAGTCAGATTGCAACGAAGAGAATTCTGACTAATACAGGATGCATCAAAGTGACTTCCCAATGTGAGAAGCAAAAGAATTGCACTGAGTGTCATCACCCAAGGAGCCTGCTTGCATCACATCCAAGAACCAAACTTGCAGCCATAAGCTCCAGCTACATTCTGCACCTTGTGAGTGGGCTGCTAGGGGCTCTGAAGACCTCAATATAGAGACCCTCAGGTTTCAGGACTCATACCCTCCTAATGGATGGGCTCTCAGGTTTGGAGTAGAGATACCAACAGGCCTGGAGCAGTACTGCGTGGCACTGGCCAGCGCCAGGGGAAGGGCATGGGGTGGAAACACAAGTGAGCCCTGTCACATGAATGTTGGAGGGAGCCTTTCTGTGCTGCCCCTGGTTTAGAGTGGCTTCCACATAGAACATGATATCTTTTCAGTACCCTGACTCAGGAGACCAGGGTTGGGAGGACCCAGCTCTGTGACATTTGAAGCTGATTATAAGAGGAGGCAGCTGCATGGTGGGGATGTTAACCCCCCAGCCTACCCACACCCCATCAAGTGCTTCCTGAATTTGAGCACGTGTGTGAATCACCCGGGTCTTGTTAGATTGTGGATTCCAGTTCAGGAAGTTTGGGTCGGGCTGGCAGCCTGTGTTTCTAACAAGCTCCCAGGTACTGCCTATGCTTTCCCCTGACCACACTTTGAATGACAAGGATGTGAACTGTTGGGAAATGTGGATCCAGAACTCCTGGGGAGAATGGGGGTGTCATCAGACTAGAGGTCACAACCTAAGCCCTGAGAGAGCCAAATCCCCAGGGAGAGGCAGTCCAATGGGAAGGAAGGTGCCAAGGACTGAGTGCCTGCTGGCAGCCCCAGTAGTGGGAGAGGAGCCTGAAGAAGACCAGAGACACAGAAGGGGCCCAGAAAAAGCTGCATCTGAGAGCTTCTCAAAGGAGGAAGGGCTCAGTAGTGTGAACTCTGCAGAGGTCAAGTGGAATCGAGGTTGAGCCTTTGCTTATGCTGAGTTAATTATACATTTCACATTTTAAAAAATGGTTTGTTTTGCTGGGAAAAGCAATTCCCAAAGTGTGCAAGGCTAACATAACAGACTTGGCGCTGAACCACGAATGGTCTGCTCAGCGTATTCTCTGCAAAGCATGTCTTTCCATAGGCTGGTGATTTGGAGAAGACTCTTAATTAATGTGTAGGGTGGGATATGAGGGGGGCCAGAATCGTATTCTGCTCCTTCTGTTGTCATCCATAAAAGATGACCTGGTGCCTGCATTCTAATAAACACAGCTCGATTAGCTCCATACCAATTTAGTGTCTGATTGTTAAATGTTAATGTACTGCACCCTATAGTTTTAAATAGAATTAGAAATGTTTACAGCTTTGGTTAAATGTACCTTGTTCTTCCACATTAAACTTTATTACAAGTGTCCCCTATCAGCAAATAGGAGCAAAACTCATTAGCAGCTGGTCTGTGTGGGGGCCGTGGCTGCTGCTGAAAGAACCAGTGTCCTGTTTTCCTTTATTACAGTTTTCAAGCTGGGGGGTGAAGGGAAAATGGGTGTGAGTGCTTCCTGTTCGTGAGTATGAGTAGAACCTCTGACTCCTGGGTCTACAGGAGCTCTTAGGGAATCCACAGACACATGGAAATTGTTATGCAGAAGTTTGTGCTGTGTGGTGGTGGTGATGGTGGTGGTGGGTCTGATGCTTTCCTCAGTTTCCTAAAGGGGTCCATGATCTACACAAGATGAAAACTTTAGAGACACTATGCCAGGGTCCTAACAGCAAGGTCTGCTAGGAGCATCATGATGAAGCCTGTCACTTTGCAGATGAGGAAACCACAGAAGAGGAAGGGACCTGCATGGGAGGTGACCAGTTGGCGGCAGAGCCCAGGTGGACCACGCTCTCGGCTCCCAGCCCCGTGGCCCTCCAAGCGTTCTAATCCTAACCCCACCCCCAAGCGCTGCAGGAAGCCTGTTCGTTCCCACTCTTCTCCCCGAGTTGTGGGAACTCTGGCCTCCTGCAGGGTTGGTCTGAGGCTGCAGCAAGGATTCGGGCTGTTCAAGCTTCCTTCTGCAGAATCTCCTCTGTCCTGTCCTCCTCAGTCCCCTGCGAGTCCCCAGTTCTCAGGGTACCCCAGTTCTGAGTGCCCTGTGATGGCGCCTGGCCCATCTCATGGTCAACACGCCGTTCCTGTGCTGCTCCTTCCCCTCATGCTTCCGCCTCTCTGATTCTGGGTCCTGGGCCTCCTTCCCTGTGTGTCCTCTCTCTTTCGTGTACGGCTCAGCTTCTCCCTAGGCTCTGGAGTGACAGGCATTTCTCAACCTGGGCAGACCTCTGCTCAAGTCATCTTGTCTTGCTGCTTCCCCCCACAGCCAGGAATCGACCCCTGCACTGTCCCTCTCGTTCTCACCCCTGCTGACCGTCTCACTCCTCTCCCCAAACTCAGCTCTGCTCAGGCCTTGGAGTCATGGCTGACACTGCCGGCTTTTCCTTTTTTGAAACCAATGCCCTGACTTTTATGAGCCCACTGAGTTGTACATGTTGAGCCTTAAGTAATCCCTGTAACCACCTTTGCTCCACGCAGCCCCTCAGCTTGTCTCTGACCCCTCCCTGCTGCAGCCTGAGAATGGCCATCCACAGCTCCAGGTGCCCTCCCTGCCTGCCCACTAGCCTTTTCCCCCTAGCGCGCCCTGTGCCTCTCCTGAACTCCTCCCCCTCTTCCATGCCCACCGTCCTGGTTACAAACACCACATTCTAGAACTCTGGTGTCATTGGAGATGTAGACCATTGGCAGCAGCCCAGGAATTGATGCTGACGTTTCATTTAAAAATACCAGGCGCCAGGCACTGTGCTGAATGCATGTTCTGGATTACCTCCTTAAGCCAACGCCGGTCTATCCCAAGAGGCAGAGGCTCCTGAAGCTCAGCGAACTTGCCCGAAATGACAGAGCTGGAGCCCTTTATCTCCCAAAAACCTCCCTCATGTCACCAGCATCCAGTCGTTCACACAATCCTGCTTTCCATCTGCTCTGATCAGTTCTCTCATGGGCCACTGTGCTCACCCCTGACCTGTCCTCAGAATGCTGCCAGAGGGGTGCTTCTAAAGTGCCAACTGGCCGAGTCACCCCCTTCCCTGAAACCCTGCTCCCACACGCCCTCCAGATGCAGCCCAGCCTCCTAGAGGTCATCAAAGCCCTTCCTGACCCCTCCCTGCCTACTTCCCTGGTACTACTACTGCCATGCCTCCCCGCTCCCATACCCTTATACTGTTTGCTCAGCCTCAGTGACTGGGGCACCGGGTGCAAGGGGAGGCCGCTCTGTAGTGGACATGGCCTGCACCAGTGGTTCCCAGCTCCCAGAATGCTGAGGCCCTGCCTCTGGGTACAGCCCAAGGATGCACAGGCAGCCACGTGGTTCTGGTTTCAGCAGCCTCTGGACACAGCTGCTTGCTTTGGTAGCAGCACCCCTGGCAGCACAGTGGTGGTGAGTTCTAGAGCAACCTGCATCTAACTGAAGGGATTAATGCAGGGTTTGGGATTTCCTGAGTTAACAAATGCAGTCATGGTGGTGACACACTGTTTCCTTGCCCCTCCCCCAGGATTCTCCCACCTGGGTCCCTCTTTGGCCAATACTGGATAGCAGCCCTGCTGTTCAGGGTTGATAGCAGCCTTGGTGGCGGTCACGGAGAACCTGAGGCCCTCTCTTGCTTCCACTCATCCTTCGCAGGGACCTCTCCTCCCCTCTTCTTCACAGCCAGTTCCTTCCGCCTCTTCTCCACATTCCCACACGTTCTCTTCCTAATCTGGCCCAAATCTCACTCTTTCTGTTCTTATTGTATGCGTTCTCTTTCCCTCTCTCCCTATTCCTTCATTGTATCTGCAAGTAAAGTGATTATTTGCACCAGGTGCCAAAAACAGGCTACGAACCAGAAAGTCAGTCCCTTGCAGCCATCGTCTCTGGCTTGGGTGCCAGCATCGGGATCTAGAGTTACTTCTCCTCACACCAGTTTGGTTTTTTGTGCTGTTGTCCTGGCTTTTCTCACTCAGTCACATGGGCAATAGGATTTAGAGTCAGAAGATGTGGTCCAAATCCTGGGTCTGCCTTTTCATTGTGGTGTGTCTTTGAGAAACCCATGGAGCTCTCAGACCTGCAGTGTCCTCGTGTGAGAAATGGCCAGTGCCAACAGGGCTTAGAGTTCCCTTCTCAGACAGAGCAAGTCTACCTGTGGGCGAGAGGGCCATGCTGTGCTTCTGATCCTTAACCCTCAAGGTGGGCCTCAGAAGTTATCAGGGGAGGTACAGGCATCTGGAAGGATCTAAGAGGGGGCGGTTCCCCAGGGAGGAGTCACCCCACAGACTCAGGACCGGATGCTCCCTGTCTGCTGGGTCACCAGGCTTTCCCTGCAGCCTATCACAGAGCCGAGTATCCACCTGCTCCTCGATACTTAGAAAGAAACAAACTGGAGAAAAACTAGGGAGGCGCTTTGAAAATTAAAAAGAAAAATACAACCCTCACGGCAGGGATATTTTTTCCTACAAATTTTGTTCCTCCCTAAAGGCATTCAAAGCTGCTGTCCCAAACCACATTCTTCAGAGCTTCCACAGCTCAGCAAAACGATACGGCTGTAGGGAGCCTGCTGGCAGCCCCGTGCCAGTTTCCATCAAAGACCAGCCTGAAATAACATGCTTGTCTGGGGGCCGCAGGCCCGGCGGGAGGCTGGACCAGAACCCTGGGGTGCATACCCCTTTGCGGGCCGGCAGAGGTTCCTCTGCTGTGGGACGTCAGGGAGGTGGTGTGTCCTCCCAGAGCAGCACTGTGCAGTGACGCACCGGAGCCTGGCCCGCAGGTGGCCTCCCGGACTCAGAAGCCCCAGCACGGCCAGACGGTGACGGCCGGGCCGTGGATCCGCGGGAAGGGCCTTGACTTCCGGGGAAGGTGGCTGCGCTCAGCATTTGGACAGCTCCAGGCCCCCGCGTGGAGGCCGAGGCTTGCGTGGCCCCAGGTGAACCCCAAGGCGTCACTGGGTTCACGCTGGGTAGAGTCTGTGTCTGAGTGGCTCACACTTTACAAAGGGCGAATGTACATCTGCCGTGTTGTTTTGCTCCCTCAAATCCAACACATGTTTTTCAGCACCGCCTCTGAGGAAGGGCCCGGAGTCGGCCTCATTTCTGACCACTCCGGCCGTTCCGTGTCGCTTCACAGAAGCAGGGGGTCTCCCGGCCTCCCTGCACCCTCGTTGCTCGTCTCTCTCATGTCCCTCGTCTGTGTCGAGTTGCCTTTCATGCCCCAGTGACGCCTTGTCCCTGTCTGCTCTGCTGCCTGTAATGTCAGCCAGGCTCATTTCGCCTCTGAGTAGCTCAGTGTGACTCTATAGCTCACAAAATGACACCTTGTGACAGAGAGACGTGGTGCCGTTAACCTCGGACGAGCCAAATGGACACACATCAAGTGGACGACTTTGTAGCCCGTCATTTGCGCTCCATGCATGGAGCATCCCCACTAGGGTGCATGCTTCTTTGCCCCTTCAATGTTTTCACTGTGGTAAAATACACATAACACGCAATTTGCCATCTTTACCATTTTTAAGTACACGGCTCAGTGGCATTAGCGCTCCCCCAACGCTGTGCCGCCACCACCATCCGGCCCCAGGACTTCAGCATCCCGAACTGAAACGCTACAGCCGCTGAACACTAACCCCCAAGCCCTCCACCCTCCAGCCCCCGAGAAACCACCCTTTTAATTGCTGTCTGCCTGCATTTGACTACTCTGGGGGCCTCATATAAGTGGAACTGTTCGGAATTTGTCCTTTTGTGACTGGCTATTTCACTCAGCATAGTGCTGCTGTGAGCGTAGTGCACAAACACCTGTCCAAGACCTTGCTGTCCCAGGACACACATTCTTAAAGAGGTTTTGCCTCACTGCCCAGAACAGGGCCTCACGCAGAGGGACACGCAGCAGATGTGCGTCAGCTGCCTTGTCACCACTGTCCCCTCCCTAGAGCATAGGTCCCCTGTTGTTGAGATGAAGATGTGTTTGCAAGTCAAGCTTCTCTTCGAGGGATAGTTAGACATTGTCATGTATTAAGTTAGCGATAACAGGTGTAATTGAGTGCTGAGTGACACAGTACACTGGGTACTAATTTGTAGTTAGGAACATTCTATTTGTTTAACCCAACAATTTGGGGAGGGGTGAAGTTTCTTGAATGAGAACTGGAGAAAAGCTCTCGTGTTTGGTTTGTGCTGTGGATCATTCGAGTAGTCATGTTGGCCGAGCATCACTTGGGATCTGATTTTTATCTTCGTAGGAATGCCACGTGACTGATGAGAAGGGACCAGCTCAGGGGCCCGAGAGTGACCACACCCTGTCGGGCCCGTGGCCTGCTGGCATCTGGCTCTACTGTAGCAAGTCCCCTCATCCAGCAGACTGTCCATCTCAGGGACTGTGGGTATAAATTTGTCCGTCCAAGAAGCCCAGACGAGGCCACACTTGCTGCTGTCCTTTGAGAAGAACCCTAAGGACGTGGGGACAGACAGGCTGAGGTAGGGTCAAGACATAGCAGAAAGATGCCAGAGCTGCCCGAGCTGCCAGGGTGGAGTGTGACATTCTTTTTTTTTTTTTTTTTTTTTATGTGGGTAGCTCCCTGGCTGGGAATCGAACCCAGGCCGCAGCGTGACAGTGCCGAAGCCTTAGCCACTACACCACCAGGGGACTCCCTGCGTGACAATCTTAACCCTGCAGTGGTCTCAGTCAAAAAGAATGACAGTGTAGTCGTGTGTATCCAGAGATACGTTCATTACTAGTATGGGCTGAAATGTGAAAAAATTAACCATTTCTAGATTGTAAGTAAAAATAACTTTAAAAATTATGTACTTTATTATATTTGCAGTGTTTTAATTTTTTTTTTCACATTTCAGCCCATACTAGTAATGAATGTATCTCTCCAATACCCGTGACCTACGCTGTAATTTTTTTTGAAACAACCTCCAGAGGGTTAAATTGCACGAGTCCTAAAGCATTTGTCAGCCACTTCCTTGTGGTTTCTAGCTTCTTACCCTCTTCAGTTCTCAGTTTTCTCATCTGTGAGATGGAGATGGTTCTTCTTGGAAGGGTGACAAGGCTTAAGGAAGCTGGTGCAGTAAAGACCAGCGGACCCCCCGAGTGTGCTAAGCGTTCAGTATATGGTGCTGGAGTGGCCAGCCTTCTCACCCCACTGGCCACACCCTGGTTTTCACTCCAGGTGGTCTCGAATCTTCACCGCAAGGCTCTGACAGCAATGGTGTCCTGGAAGACCTTCTGTGAAGATGAGACAAAATCGTACAGAGAGCTGCTGCGCCAGGACAGAGGGGCACAGTAGGTGCTGAGTCTGGGATGACAGCTTCCCCGGGCCTGGCGGGGACTCGGAGCTACAGAGGCTTCCCGTGGCATTCCTCGGGCTCCATGGGCCTTAATGGCTACCTTGGGCGTCGGGTGGGAGGGAGTCCCCAGCAGGCCTCTGCTCAAGCGGTACTAATTGTGCCAGGGAGAACAGCTCACTAGAGTGGAAAATAGTCCTCATATATCTAGCTGAAGACGATAATGACCTTTTAAATAACAGAAGCAATTTTATTTCAATACCTCAATTACTCTGAACTCTCAAATGTCAAAGTGCTCGGCACTTTCAAAATAGCTTAATATAGACATTTATAGCACTTAGACACAGCTAGTTTCTTAGCTAACCTAATTACGTGTTGTACAGGAAATGGCGACGCTCACCATCTGTGTTATTTTTCACAGCGATCCCCACGCATGGCCCTGGGCTTGGCCTGGGGTCTGGCAGCTGGGATTTCTCTCTGGCTGAGGATGCACCGTTCTGAGAGAAGAACGTGTGGGCCCCTGCCGGGGGCCTGGCCCCAGCGAGACTGGAAAAGGGGTTTCACATGGGCCTTTCAGTTTGGTTCATGTCCACAGCATTGTGCCCAGAACTCAGAGGACACTTCCTGCATGTGTGAGGTGCCAGGGCCACTGGGACCAGAAGGAATGGCCAGTAGTAGGTGCCTGTTCACTGGTGGCAGGGGCAGGCACTCTGCATCAGAGGACAAAACCAGGAGGCACCTTCCCAGGATGTAGGTGGTGTCAGGCCAGGATCACCTGGCTTGGCCAGACTGCTACCTGTTGTGGCCATCTCTAGAGGCTGTCCTTGCTTCTCTATGCTGGCAGCCCCAAGGCCCTCGGCCATCCTGGGTGAAGGGCTCCTTAGAGTCTCCCCTCATTTCTGCCCTGGCTCTGCCTCTGCTCCTCTCCATCACCCTGCCCCAACCACAGTCACCTCCCTGTCATTTCTCAGGGCAGTGTACCCTGCTTCAGGGGCCCGCACTTGCTCATCCCAGGGAAGGGATTTCCTCCCTTGACACCCATATGGCTCACCCTTTTGCTTGTTTCACCTGTCAGATAATACTTTATTGGGGAGGCAGTTCCTGGGCACCTTGTCACCTGTTTCTCCCCCCATACTTTCTTGCCTGGTCTCCAGTTGTTTTTACTTTACTTGCTCCTTAGAGTGGTACCTCACTTACTAGGTATTTTCCTTAGGTGTCTATTGGGGATGTCTGTCTATCTGTCTATCTGTCTATCTATCTATCTAATCTTTCTATCTGTATCATCCCCCCAGGTAGAATTCAAGCTCCTTGCAGACTGGGGTTTTTGTGCATTAGTCAGTATCCCACCTCCCGTGGCTTAGCCATGCTAGACACAGAGCTGTCATTTAATGAACAGTGTCCCATGCGTGATGGATGAGCGAGTGGATGGAAGGCCAGGGAGATGGGCCCAGCCCGAGGTTGGAGTGCCCATGGCGGGGACGACTTCTAGGCTAGCTGATGAGCATGCTCTGAAAGGCCAGCTTTGCCACTTCCCAGCTGTGCCAGGAGCCCAGCTAACATTACGCATTGTAACCCTCACACGGGATTGGGTACGGTCACTGACAGTCTACAGATTTGAAAGTCGAGGTGCAAAGACATTTGCAAGGTTCCGTAGCTGGGCATGGGCAGAGCTGGGAAGTGAACCACAGCCTGTTCTTCGCCAAAGCCACACCTTGGCCAGTTTGGTGTTCCCCGTGGATGGCAGCCTCAGTGAGCTCAGGCAGCCCGTTTTCTGCTCAGGCCCTGTCCCAAAGAGGGAGCCCGATCCAAGTGGCCAGTGGGCAGCTCCCTGCACTCTGTATCCTGTCTTCCTGTCTGTCTCTCCCAGTCACCACTTTGTTTCTTTTTGCTTATGTAACCAGATCACACTTCTTACTCCCAAGCCAAGCCTCCTGGCCCCAAGCAAGGCGGCCGAGGTACCCATGGCAGGCAGTCCCCCTGCCCTCACACCCATGCAGTGCTCTCCCCATGTTTATTATGCTCTTGGGGAGACACTGACAAAACACCTCTGTAGAACTTTTGAGGCCTCCTTTCAGTTCCGCATTCATTCACCATGCCTTTACAGAGTACCCAGTGGGACCAGGCCCTCTGGGCAGTACAGAGATAAACAAATAGGACATTTTCTCTGACCTTGAGCACCTCACAAGTGCTTAGGATGTTGGCTGAAAAGTGGGAAATTGCAATACAGGGTATTGGACTGGCATAGGGCAGCATGGGGTCAGAGGCGGCAGGGAAGAGTCTAGCCATGGGCTGCTTGGTACATTGGCACAGGCTCTCTGTTCTCTGGAATCCTCTTATCCTGCAACCAAGGTGGAATAAAGAGTCTTCCTTGGAGTCTGCATAAGAAGATGATGCCTCACCCCTGCCCAGAACTTCTGAGCAACTCTGAGCCCTTTGACAGCAGCTCCACCCCTGCAGCAGGCGCTGGGCTCTGCACTCGTGCTCAGAGAGGAGGTAGTCAGGGCCCCACGTCTCGGTGATCAAACAGAACAGGGGGAGGCAGACAGCAAATAGAAAAGTGCCCCCCACCCCCTGCTGCCCTGGCAGCCTGTGCTAGGGCAGTGGGGGCCCAGGTGAGAGAGCGCTTCATCGTGGGAGAAAGAGCAGGGGAGGGACAGGGCGGGCCATGCCATAGAGCCACAGAAAGGACACTGGGGGAGAGTCAACAAGGCCCAGTGCTGTTGGGTGTCTGGACGAGGGTGTCCTGTAGCTCTTCCTTGAGGCACAGTGTAGGGCAGTGACAGAGACTCAGCTGAACCCTGGCGTCTTCAGTAGGACCAGGCACACAACCTCTCCGAACATTTCCCTAATTGTAACACAGGGGGACTACATGGGTAATATGTACCTGGACCCTTTCCCTTTGGGCACCAGTTTTCTATCCTTCACTAGCCTGCCTCGATTGTCCCCTGACGTCCCATCTCACAGGACACAGCTCCTCAGCAGCCGAGGTACTCTCCTGTGGTCCTGTCTGCCTCCGTGACTAGACTGCACACTCCTCGAGGGCAGGGCTCTTTCCTCTCTCTTTCACCACTGTGTCCCCGCACTGAGAAGGGTGCTGGGAAGTGACTATGAAGACGTGTGGAATGGGCTGGAAGGTGCCTGGCAGTGGGCGTCACCCCAGCAAGTGGTTTAGAAATTCTTGCAAAGCACTGATTGGCTCGGGGGGCCTGGGCTCAGGAGCCCCTGTGAGTGAGCTCTTCTTCCCCACAGATAGTGGGGTGGGAGCTGCTGCGTACTTTCCAAGTCTGGGTCCGCCCCAAGGAGCTCGCTCAGGGCTGTAAATTAAAATGGATCTGGGGCCAGTCTACAGTGCGAAGCGGTGCAGCAGCCTGCAGAACAAACCCATGGGAAATGGCCGGGTCTGCTGCAAACTGCAAATGCCAGACCAGCCTCTGGAGGGCATTCAAGCTCAAAGTAATAATTAGCACTACCTGGCCCCAAAAGAACACACCCGCAGGCTCGACCTGGTCCCCCGAACGACCAGTCTGTGACCCTGCTATTCCCCAGGGTGCGAACTGGGAAGCTAGGTGCTGTGCCCCGAGACTGCCTGTGGGGAATCATTAGTCACCACTCTGACACTAAGGGGCCGGGTGCACCACCGGCTGATCCTGTGGTCACTGCAGGCTTCTAAACAGCCGAGGCCTGTAGCTCCCGAGAAGTGAGAGTGGGAGTGCCCCACCTTTGTGCGCTGTGTGCCACATTGCACAATGGCAGGCCATGCAGATGGGAACCCTTAGTTATTTTAGGAAGTCACCTGGGGGTACACTGTGGCCCTAGGATCAGATAGCCAGGGCTTTCCCCCTGTTTCAGCTTCCCAGTGGGTGTCACCTCTAACCTCTTGAGGGCTGCCCTCTTCCCCACCATCCCTGCTGCCTGACCTGCTGTGCTGTGACCCTCAGGCTTGCTGAACTCCAGGGCACACCGGGTTTCATGCACAAATAGAGGATGCCCTCCCAGCTTGAGTGGGCTTTGCTAGCGGAGGCCTTGTACCTGGGGTCTCCCCACATTCTTCACAGAAATGCCCCAGGTACTTGCCCAAGAGCAGTGTCAGCAAAGCACAGCCCTATTTTGATAGAACCTGCAAGTTAAGAATTTAACATTTTTAAATGTTTGGAAAAAACTCAATGAAGAATATTCTGATGTGAAAATTATATAATATTCAAATTTCAGTATCTATGAATAAAGTTGTGTTGGCACACAGGCACACGCATTCATTTTTGTATTGGGTATTGCCTAGCACTGCTTTCACACTACGAGGAGAGCTTATCTTTCTAGAAACTGCCGAACTGTTTCCCAAAGGAGGTGTGCCATTTCATATTCCCACCCATAGTATAGGAGTTCCAATTTCGCCAGTGTTTGGTATGGTTAGTCTTTTAACCGTTTTTATAGTGTTATGGCCTATGATTTCATTTTAATTTGCATTTTCGTATGATAATGAGCATCTCTTCATGTGCCTAATTTGCCATCCAGATATCTTCTTGGATGGCATATCTGTCAAATATTTTTTGTATTTGTTTTTTACTGGGTTGTTTCCTTATTATTGAATTTTGGGAGTTTTAACATATCTGGATACACATCCTCGGTCAGATATGTGATTTGCAAATATTTTTCTCTCAATCTGTGGCTTGTCTTTCATTCCATTAACAGCATAGTTCAAAGAGCAGAAAATGTGCATACTTTGCAATTTGTCAAATCTTAAACTTGACAAACTCCAGTGAGCCACGTTTTCCTTAATGGATCCTACTTTTGGTGATGTATCCAAGAGATCATCTAATAATCCAAAGTCACAAAGCCTTTTTTCTAAGTTTTTTTCTAG
The DNA here is from genome assembly GCA_004026885.1 of Lyroderma lyra. Lineage (NCBI taxonomy): Eukaryota > Metazoa > Chordata > Mammalia > Chiroptera > Megadermatidae > Lyroderma > Lyroderma lyra. The sequence continues at coordinate 20,233 of PVJL010012949.1, read as the reverse complement.
ATGTTTTATGATTGTGGTTTACATGTTCAGGTCTATGATTTATTTTAAATTCACTTTTTTATGGTGTCAAGTGTAGATCACTGATTCTTTTTTCTTTGCACATGGATAGACAGTGTTTCGGCTCCACCTGTGAAAGGGCTATCCTTTCTCCTCTGAACTGACCCTATGTGGCTCTGGACTCTTCTCTTCCATTGATGTGGCATCCCAATGCTCATAGCACACTGTCCTCATACGGTAGCTTCCTCACACGTCACTAAATCCAGGAACGGAAACTTCCCATCACTCGGTGTTCAATGTGTTTAGGTTATTCCAGGGCCTTTGCATTTCCGGATGAATGTGTCAGTGTCTCACTTTCTACCCAAAACACAAAGACCTACTGTAACTTTGGTTGGGATTGTGTTAAATCTGTAGATCAGTTTTGGGAGAATTAACACCTTAACAATGTTGAGTCTTCTGATCCAGTATCCTCTGTCCATTTATTTAAGTCTTTAATTAATTTCCCTCAGCAATGTTTTTTGTAGTTTTCAGGTTTTCAGATCTTGCACAGCTTTTGTCATATCTATGTCTAAGTATCTCATAGTTTTGATGAGATTCTATACGGTATGAACATTTTAGTTTCAATTTACGAGTGTTAAGGTTGAGAGGATTTCCTGAGAGACTGGCTGTGGGGTGTGAAGGAGGAGCACACTCAGAGATGCCCCAGAGGGTTTTAGCCGGAGCCGTTGTAGGAGGGCACCCTGTCCCTGACGGTGGCCAAGCAGAGACTGGGCGTTAGTAAGCGTATATGAATGGGAATGATAACCTCTGTTAGCGTTATTACGTTCTTAAGCACGTCCCACGTTTCAGGTGCTGGGTTTCTCACCTCACACACATACTTTCAAACAATTCTTATAGCAACCCTATGCGGTGGGTATTGTGATTCCCACTTTACAGAAGAAAAGAAGAGAGCATTAGCCAGCTTTCCCGAAGTTACCCAGCTCCTGAGAAGAAGTCAGGCCTTGACCCCAGAGCTCTGCCTCCAGATGGGAACCGCAGCCCCACGCCCCCTTGTCTCAGGCTGCCTGGAAGGCATGCCCTGGGGCTTGGGGGTGGGGCTCAGGGCCTCCCCACTCAGCTAGTCGGCCCGTGTGGACATACCCCTGGCCTCTCTGAGCCATCTGCAGCCTGGGCAAAGTGCAGTGCCTGCCCCAGGACCTTGGAAATGCACAGTGCCTCCTAGAATGTGGCTCAGGGACCCCAGGACTGTGCGATTGGTTGTAGGGGGTACAAAAACAACAGTTACTTTTTTCCATTTATTTTTATGGAATTAGAAAAACTAGAGACTGTACATCAAAGCCTTGATTTCATAGACGTTAATGCTTTAGATGAGGTTAATGTTCAAAGGAGTGAAGTTAAAGACAATATTAAGATCATTTGAATTGCTACAGTGGTGTAGAAAAATCATGAAGGTGGTACAAGAGTGAGAAAATATTGGAAAACATTTGAATAAGGGGATAATGCCTCAGAGAGGAGAGAGAAGAAGTCATCATTCTCTTTTCAGGCCCTGTCTGAGAAACCACATTAATAATAATAATAATAATAATAATAGTAATCTTTACAACAACCTTGAGGTCAGTAATTATTGCTCCAATTTCACAAAACAACAAGAAGAAAGGACAATTGGGGCTGAGGGGCACAAAGCCTGAGACAGCAGAGCAGGGACTTGAAGTGTGGGTCTCAGGGGCCTCTGCTCTGAGGGGCTCCAGGCATTTTAGGGGGCTTCCTGTGACTTATGCTCGAAGGAGAGAGGATGACCTTGAAGCCCTGGGCAAGTTGCCTCCTGTGGCAGTGAGCTTCCTATGGCAGGACGTATCCAAGGTGGCCTCATATGACACAAAGATTCTGACACCACTGCTTATTTTTTAAATTATTCCCAAAGCATCCAGGTCCATTTTTCTTCCTTTGTGTTTTGTTGGGAGGTGAGGAGGAAGAGCTATTCTTGGAAACGCAGGCATTGGAGAGCAGGGTAGGGCACCAAACCTCCAGGGCCCTGACGCAACTGCTTTGAGTCTGTCTGTGGACCCCCTAAGGAACACGAAATCACGTAGAACTTCAGAGAGGGTGCTCTCACCTGGAATCCAGGCTAGGTTGACCTTTGCCATTGACCTTAGACAAGTCCCCTTTCTGGGCCCCCGTTTCCCATTTGTAAAGTGTCAGAATTAGAGGGCCCGTGTGACCCCTGATGACCACAGCTTTCTGGGGTTAAGTTTCAGGCAACTGTGTTCAGGCCCAGCCTCTCTCCGTTAAGCCCTACCCAGCCTGGCTCGGAAAAGACACTCAGTGGGTCTCTGGGCAACACTAGTGAGTGAGTGAATGAATGAATGAATGAATGAATGAAAGAACAGTCACATGAGTGGATAGTTAACGTAGGCTGCCACTCTGGTATCAGTGAGAAGTCATCAGTGCCTGGTGCCGGGCTGAAGATGGCAGGGCGGCGGTGTGTGCACTGCCCAGCACAGGGGGCAGTGGTCACCCTGAGTCACTGCACAGTGGTGTGTTTATGACAATACCTTTCTGACAAAGGGCCATAAAGGTTTTGGACAAGGGGTGTCTCTGTATCAACCAGTTTCAGGGGCAGACAGAACTTAGCATGGCAACAGAGTGTTCTTTGAGCTTTCAGAGATTTGCAGCAAGGAGACAATTTGGAGAGCTCTCTTTTCACTCGGGCAGCTAGCAAGGTGCTGCAGTAGGAACCCGTAACAGTGAGATGAAAACAGCACACTCAAGTATGAGCGCACGCACACACACGCACACACACACGCATGCATGCGCGCACATGCACACACACACACATGCACGCATGCATGCACACGCACACGCACGCATGCACGCACACGCACGCACACACACGCATGCATGCGCACACACACACGCACGCATGCATGCACGCGCACACGCGCGCACACACACATGTACGCAGGCATGCGTGCGCGCGCGCACACACACACACACACACACGCATGCGCACACACGCGCGCACACACACACACGCGCACACACGCACACATACGCGCATACACGCACACATACACACACACACACACACACACATGCACACACGGGATCTCAGCCTGTCGTATGTCCCTAGAACTTACTAAAGCAAAACTGATTTGGGCTTAGACAGATTTGATTTTATGCTAAACAAATTTCATCAGGATTTCCACATGAAGGGTCCATTTCCCCCCACACGTGCGCTGCTCGGCTGCATGTTAATGTGGTCAAACGCCACCGTGAGTTCTCTGCAGGCCCTGTGGCCGGGCTCTCAGGACCCGGCTCCTGGCTGCTGGCTGAGTTTGCGGGAGGCAGCTGCTGTCCTGAGTGGTTTCCAGGGACCTGGGCCTTCCTCCCTGGAGCCTGGAGTGCAAAGGGGAGCCAGGGTGAGCACTACTGGGATAAGTGGGTGGGAAGGCAGCACTCGTTTGGAATGGCGAAGACAGCTGAGACTTTCTCAGGATAAAAGCAACGTCTGTGGCGATGCTGGTGAGGCAGGCGGCGCCCTTCAGACACCACAGTAGTGGGGTCAGGGGTGGAGGCTGGTTTCACCGTTATTAAGAAGTTGTGTTGAGGGGGAGCTCAGCAGGGAGAGGGCTGGCTGCTGTCGCAGGTTGAGCTGGTGAAAGTGAGTGGAAGTGGGTGTGCCTGACTCCTAAGGCCCGGAAAGCCCCTCACCTGTCCTGAGACTGCAGGGTGGGTAGCAGTGGGCACACACATCCATCCGCACCCTGGCCTGTCACTGTCTACTCCAGAGTATCTCCAAGCAGGAACCCCAGAGCCACATCAGCAAGACCTGGGAGATGGTCAGACATTCACACTGTGGCTTCCGCTGGGAGCCCGAAAACGGACTTGCATTTTGATGCTCCTCGCAGCCATCCCTGTGCAAGCACTGCTGCTCCAGCCTGACGGACCTCTGGGCATGCGTGTGTGCCTCCTGCCTGGTTTCCTCTGTGCCTGTCCCCAGCCCAGGCAGGGAGTTGCTCTGGGCATGGACAGAACATTTCTCTGTCCCCAGGGTCTGGCACAAGGCCTGGCTCCGCAAGAAAAAACACTAGTGAGTGAATGAATAGATGATACATTGATAGATTGCATTGGGTCAGGGACAAGCAGTCTGTCATTTGCTTCTCCCTCCATAAAATAGACAGATAGGATTTTAATTTTACAACAAGCCATCAGGCTGACTCTGGGATCTGATTTCACAGACACATAAACTGAGGCTGGGGTCGGCAGGAAGTGGGGATGTGGCAATGGGGTTCAGGCGGCCTGGCCCCCCCATACTGCTTTCATCTGTGACCCTCACTGAACGTAGCTGTCTTCACTCGCTCCCCAGCTACCAAGCTGTGGCTAAACAGCTTGGCACAGCTCCTGCTACGGGCCGTCCTGCTCCCCGCTGGACTTGGAGTGCTGGCAGGCCTGCATGCACGTGGCCCTCTCAGAGCTCCTGGATCTGCCCCCGCTGCCCCTCAGGTGGGGACCTTGGTGCCAAACTTGCTCTTCCCTCCCCTCCCCTCCCCACCCTCCAGGCCTCTGCCCTACAAGGACTTCCCACCACTGACAACCATCCGGGCTCCCAGCCCTGCTGACCGCTTCTGAAATACTTAGACCCCAGGAGCTCCCTGCCCCAGAGTCCTTGAGAACCTTTAGATTCTGGACCTGCACCTGGGGCTTCTCTCCCTCCCCCATCCTGGGCCTGCTCTGTTTGTCCCCACAGCAGATTCTGTCCCTCACCCCACTGGAGCCTGCAGGGCGGTCAGGTCAGCAGTGAGGGCCCTGGTGTCCCCACTTCCTGTGGACTTGTGTGCAGAGAAGCTCCCTTCTTGCAGGTAGTGGACAGCTGGTGCTGGAGGAGCATGCCAGAGGCCCCCGTGAAATGCAGGCTCTTGCCTTAGTGCTATGAAGAAAGAGACTGCTACCAGGAGGTCACCTCAATCACCCCTGACAGAGACACTGAAGCACTCTGATAGTGAGCCTCTCTCTTCTCCACTCCTCCTCTGCCTTCTCCTTGGGGTACACTCTGCCTGCTGCCCTGTCCTGCTCTCACAGATGCCTCCACTGCCCCCAGCTCCATGGATGGCATCGACTGGTTCACTCCGGGCTGCTAGTATCATCCCCAACCACTTCCTGTGCCCAGACCAGGGCACCCTACCTGTCTCCTTGCATCTCTTCACCCCACCCACAGAAGGGCTGCTGCCTGGCCCTGCCATCTCTCCCAGAGCCACTGCCTCTGCAATGCCTGCCAATAGCTCATTTATTCATCCACACATGCACATGCCTAACACTCGTGGGGCATCTTCTGTGAGCTGGGCACTGGGAATAGAGCTCCACGGGGTGGGTGGTCCATCTCTGCCCCTCACTCCCACTCGTCCTGCCCCATCATCAGCCTCAGCCCCCACAGTTCCAGAGCAACAGCCTCTCCTCCTCCCAGCCTCCACCTGCCCTCTATCATTGCCCATTTGTTCTTTCTACCTCTGGCCCCACGCATCCTCTGTCTTTGCCAAGACTCTTCTCTCTTCCTATAATACCCTCTGTCTCAACAAGGCCAAGTCACAGCTGCCTCCCAGGTCTTGCTGTAGGGCCACCTCCCTCAGCCAGTGTTATGTGATGAATTGTGTCCCTCATTTGTCGAAGTTCTAATCCTGGGTATCTCAGGAAGTGACCTTATTTGGAGATAGCATCTTTAAGGAGGTAAGTTAAAATGACCTCACTAGGGTGGGACCTAATCCAATCTGACTGGTGTCCTTATAAAAAGAACTCTGGACACAGTTATAAAGGGCAGGGAGTTCCCTGATGGTGTAGTGGCTTAAGGCTTTGGCGCTGGCGCTATCAGCGCTGCGGCCTGGGTTCGATTCCCAGCCAGGGAGCTACCCACATACCAAAAAAATAAATAAATAAACAATAATAAAGGGCAGACCATGTGAGGACACAAGGCGAAGAGAGTCACCTACAAGTCAAGGAGAGAGGTCTCAGAAAACAAAACAAAACCAAACAAAAATGAGACCCTGCTGACACCGTGATCTCAGACTTCCAGCCTCAGGACTATGAGAGCACTCCGTTGTCTAAGTCACCAAGTCTGTGGTCCGTTGTTATGGCGGCCGACCCAAGGAATGTGGCCAGAAGGCCGCCTGTGCTTTCCCTGGGGCACAGGGGTCTCTCCCTTTACCTCTTCCACTCCAGTCACATTTGTTTGTTTGCACAGATCCCAGTATGAGACCCAACACCGTCCCCATAACCCCCCTACCCCACCCCCATTTCCCCATGATATAGGGAAGCAAAAGGCTGTGCTCAGGAAATGCTTTTTAAATGAATGAGCCCAAGAGAGACTTTGGGCCAGAAGACCTTTTAGCCCCGGACAAATGCTGTGAATCGTGTTTTGAAACATGACAGCAGGCCCAGCCTTGATATTTATGACCCTTCTTCTTGGCCTTCCTGGGGAGTGGTGCTTTCTGCTCTTCGATTTATGGCCCTCCGGTGCAGCCCCGGATGGAATAGGAGCTCGCAAATGGACTGCCTTCTAATGGCGCGTGCAGACGGCGTGGGGGTGGCTGGCCTTTGGCTCTGGGCTCAGCCTTTCGAACCAAGGGCGATGGCACCCAGGGCCTGAGATGTGGCTCCTGCTCCATCTTCTCCTTTGCAAAGACCCCAGAGTTTACAGATAGATCACGATTTCCTAACCGCCCCTCACTCACTACTGGGGACAAAGGTACACGCTGCTGCTATGGTGTCATTTAGCATTACGTTGACTCACTGCCCCCGGAGGCCAGATGACCAAGGCTATACAGCACGAAGTCCATTTTCTCGCCACCCCCAGGTCTGAGCTGAACTGGGTGGGGTCCGCCATCAGGGCCTCTGCGGGGCTTACAGAAATATGGAAATAATTAGGGTTCCCTACAAGGAAAATCTCTGCGAGGGGAGGTGACACTAAGGAGCTTAGCCACCCCAAGTCCCTGGACACCCACCTGACCTTGATTCATGGAGAGACAGCTGAATTTCCTTCAAAGAGTTCTGAAAAGCTGGGGTGGGGGGCAGACATTAGCGTCAGAGTGAGGACTTCAGTGCCTGACAACTGAGCCAGGAGTGGCCCAGGCACTGGAAGGTCTGGAATTCCTCGCAGAGCCATCCAGACTTTCCCAGGATCAGCTACAGCTCGACGTCAGCATGTGGGCTGTGGCCTTTGACCTCCATGCAAGGATGGGCCCTGGGAAGACCTTGGCAAAAGCCTGAACCTGGCCAGGACCCACCACCTGCTGTGGGGTGTGGATTCAAGGTGGGCAGGCCCAGGTGGGGTGGCCCCCAGGCTGACTTCCCCGTACCCGCAATGGGCGGCCTCCTGTCCCTGTCCTGAGCCTCAGCCCCAGAAGCTGGGCCTCCGAGTGTGGTCCCTCACTCCCCACGAGGCCCTGCGTGGCAGGCAAGACAAGGGGAGGAGCCAGGTTCCCAGGAGGCTGAGAAACAGAAGGAGGGCCGTGCCTCTCTGAGGCCTTCCCATCTTTCCAAGAAGAGAGATGCAAATCCCTGAGTGGAAAATGTGGCCATTTGAAACTCAAGAGCTCTCTTGCATTTGGAAATGAGTTGTTTTAATAAAATAAAGACAATACAGTATTTCCCATTGGTTTCCAGTAAGAGACCCAATTTTTTTTTCAGTGCAATAAGGCCCTTAAAAAGGTGAGTCAGTATGATGTCATGTACAGGTGGCATCATTGAGCCCCGGCTTCTAGCATGCTGCTTGGAATCCCCCATGTGAACTCTTACCCATTTCGTAAAAGTGCACTTTGGGCCATCCAAGGCCAAAGTCCCATGGGTCATGGAGAGCTCATAGTGTGGCACTCTGACGGCTGGCCGGCCCCATCCCTGGGGGCCGTGAGGAGGGGAGGCCCTGGGGTGTCCTTTGTACACAGCCACTGCGTGGGCCCGGATTCCACCTGGTGTAGCTGCCCACAGTGGCCACGCCAGGGGCCCCTGCTGTCTCTTTTGTCCTACCCTTCGGCAGACCAGCAGAATATTCTCCCCTTCTCATCACCAACCAGGAGTTTGGGCTGGTTCCTTGGGAAGAGAAAGAATAGACAGGAGTTTTAGAGGCAAGCCTGTGCGTCCTGCTTATCCCAGCTGAACCCAGAGGGTTCAGTCCAGGACCCCACGGGGCCAGCGTCTGAGGCACGGGCAGGGAGCGGGAGGACTGGGGGATGTTTTGAGCTGGGGAGAACTTTTGAACCATGAGGGCTGTAGCTCCCAAAGCACAGAGGGAGGGATGCTCCAAGCAGCCCAGGCTCCTGGCAGGGTGAGGCCCTGGCATTTTCTCTCCAGCCCCTCCAGTGTCTCTGGTCCTAGGACATGCAGCCAGGTCCCTGAGTAGCATCTGCCACTTGACTATTCTCCGGTGGCTTAGAGCCCAGCCGAGGCATTTCTGTAACATAGGATAACCATCACCCAAATGCTCCAATCGGCAGTGGACCTCAGGGAGAAAATCCCTGTTTAGGATTAAATTACAAAGCAATATACTTTTACATTTTGGACTTCTTTGTGAATTCAAGGATATTCAGTGAGAGAGAGAAAGAACGTGTGGGTGTTAAGAAACATATCCTAGGGTCGTCCATGGCCACTTAACGCGAATCCTGTGCACGGTGGACTCCCCTGAGTCCCTACAGGGAGGCCACCAGGAGACAACAGCGCGGACTTTCCTAGGGGTGGCCACAGCGCCCTCTGCTGGTCGCCTGGAGCAGCCAGGCCATCATTACCTGTACACGGCCAGAGCCGTCACCGCAGGGCTGGTCTTGCTGGGCTTCCCTGTCAAAGCAATGCTGACATCCAGCTCCCGGCACAGGGCAAGATTCTTCTCCCACCTGTGACCTGTGGGGAGCGTGGGAGAGCATAGTTAGAGAACACAGGCGGCTTCACACACACGCACGTGCACATCTGCACACAGGGCCAAAAGCACATACACACATATTTATATTTGTGGTCAGCAACTTGTTAAATTGAGGGGGGAAATATATTTAATCTTGGCCTGTGCTGTTGCAAAAAGGGCCGTCCCAATTTAATTTGCAGGCTGTGATAGTTACATGTGCTGACGTGCTGCGGTATCCATTGTGTACCAAATTGGATTTGTGTATTATTGCTTTCCAAATTGCATGCCTAGTTCAGCAAAATTGTTCATCAGTGTTTACTGGCTTTATGCTTAATAAGATGCCCCACAATACCTTGCTGCCAGGACGTAATGCAGCCTGTAATTGCCTAGTAAAAATAAATTACATAAAGTCGGCATTATCAACTTATCTCAATCCTCTCACGCCACAACCAATAATTAAATGCTGAGAACGTTTTTTCAAAAAAATATAACTCAATGATTGTTACTTCACTCATTTTAATGACTGCATTTGGGGACAGACAGTAATTCCTTCAACGTGGAAGGCGTGATGGAAAGGCATCCCTGCGAAGTCCCTCGGCTGGAGTCAGGGAAGGGGTGACGGGCTGCCCCGGGGTGGCCCCTCATGTGTGCAGACAGGCCCACGCAGCAGGAAATGCATGTGCATTGTGTGCTTGTGCAGAAGTCCAAACAACCAGCACCTTTTATGTACCAGACTGAGTCCAAATCTATGGGATGCTGCCTAAAATAAATTAGACTCAACTGGATTGGTCCTACTGCAAATGACAAATGAAGTCCAGGCAGAAGTTAGATTACATGCACATACAAATGCAGTATTCTTAATATCTCCAAAGATCTTCTTTCTTGCCCCTTACAACATTTGAGGGATCAACAACAAGAGGATACGTATGCAAATATCCACGTGCCATGCTCAATACTGGCCTCATTTCAACAAAACAGTTTTGAGCAATATTATGAGAATGATAAGACCTGCATGCCTTAGGTTTGTAAATCTGCACATGGATTTGCTAACTATAAATTGTGGCTCAGCCTGATTTTTACGACTGTCTCTGTGCCTCCTGTCATTTCATCCTAATCCTCCTGTGACCTATAACCACAGCCCTGGCAATTAATTCTGTGGGGCAGTGGTGACCTCATGTGAGGACCAACAGCAGGACAGGACATGGACCTGGGGCTCTTGCTGGCCTGAAGCCATCTTACAAGTTCCCTAACATCATCAGTCAGTGTATGAGGGAAACAGGCTCTCAAAGTCTGAGGAAAGGACAATAATGACCTACATTTTATTAAGTAGATTCTTGTCTACATCCATTATTTTTCTGTCATCATCTCACTAAAAGTGAGGCTGGACAGAAAATACCTGCACTTGGCAGAGAAGGAAACAGAGGGCCAGGGAAGTTGCTATGGACAGAGCTGGGTCTAGGGCTTTGTTTCCTGCTTTTTCATCCCACTTTTCATGCCACCAGACCCCTTTACCGATGAACACAGCTGCCATAACTCTTGATTCTGAGTAGAAACTTGTGAACCCACTGGCCCCACCAGAACCAGTAGAATGTCCTCCAAGTGCCCTGTGTTCCTCTGTCCCTCCACCTGCACACCCACCTAGCCAGCCAGCCAGCATCCGCGCTCAGACATCTGTTTGTCACCCAGCGGCTGAGCTTACGGGACCTTGATAGCTTCAGCGTGGACAGCTGAGCCCTGCACTGCAGTGGCGCGCTCTCCTGCGGGTGGACCCCCAACTGCTTCCTAAGCAGCCCGGAGAGTCTATGCCGGCACTCTTCCTGACAGGTGTGAACAGGGGAGTGTGTTTGGCTCTGATCTTCATAGAAGAGCTGTGAGTTCCTTAGAATACACAAGCCTTGGCATCTTACACCGAGATAAACTGGTATCTTGTGGCCCTAACGGGCCCTGAAGACACTAAGACCAGTGAACTGAATGTGGTTGTAGACCCCTTGGGAGGTCACTGCTCGGGGTGGGCCGAGGTTGTGGACAAGGGCTACTGGATGGTGTTATATGGAAGGAGTGGGCTCCCATGTGTAGCCTGGGGCTTAGTAGGGGCTCAGCAAATGTCTGTGTGTGCTTGGGTGAAGAAAAATCCATGAATCGGTGACTAAATGAATCAAGGAGGTGTGGAATACATTTAAGAAATGAACTCATTGAAAATGGCTCCTCCTTTCAGAAGGCAGCCCTCAGCAACCTGAAAAATTCTCTGCAGTGGTAGATCACGGGTCCCGGGGTGCAGAGCAAAGCAGCAGGGCTCACGATGACAGAATCCTCACTTCAAAAAGGGTTGGCTGCGTTGGAAGAGGTGGGGTATGCATTGGGAGGTGAGATGAAAAGGAAGTGAGAGCTCTGATGCTGAGGTTTGTGCCTGTGCTCACTGCTGCTGGTGGACAGGATGGCTACATGGCATTATCTGTGACTGAGGCTTTCCTGGAGGTGGTCACGTCTGCTCTGGTGGAAGAAGTGTGAATCATGGTCGGAATATGCTTCTAGGTCACTTTGGGCAAGTTATTGAAACTCTCTGTGCCTCGGTTTCCTTATCTCTCACCTGAGTGTCATAATAATAGGTACCTCATAGGGCTGCCATGACAAACGAGAGAATGCATGTGCCCAGTGGAACTGCTCATGGTCACCTCTCGCCCTCACAGCTCTGTGACGGCAGCCATGTGGTTGTGACGGCAGAAGGCAGACAGATGTTCTTACATCTGTCCCCATGTACTACCCCCAAAGAGGGTCTGCTCTGTCATAGTGGTTCTTTCACTTGGCTGCACATCAAAGCTCGCCCGGAGAGTTGTTAGACATGGGAATGCTAATGACCCCAGTCTTTTCCTGGGAGTTGTGTTGGGAATAGGACCCGGATGTACATTTTAACAAGCCTCCATGGCCAGGCTGATGCAGATGACCCTCAGAGCCACTTTGAGGAACTTGCCGCCGGGAGTTGGGTGGGTTGAGCCAGGATTGACAGGGTGGGCTGGGACCTATGAAAACACTTCCTGTCCTGGGGGTACAGCAAGGCTGCTCCCTGCTCCTGTCCACAGCCCGGCTGTCCAGGTAAGTAGCTACCTGGACCCAGTCCCTGGCTGGGAGTTTAGCATAGAAAAGTCATCCAGGCGAATGGAGAGCATCAAACCAAGCTCTGCAAGATGTGCCCCTCTCATGACACTCAGGAGCCCCTGACAATCACTGCCACCACTGTCTGCACATCCGAACAGCACCCCAGAGCTAACTGGTCCCTGCGGGATGAGCCTGGAACTCAACAGAGCTTCTCTGTGCTTCTGCACAATCCACTAGCAGCTCACAGTAAACCGTGCTCCTGTCCCCCACTACCTGGCAACATCCCCTAGAGACCCGGTAACTTTCCTGGGCCCTGCAGGCCTAGGTGGAGCTGCAGCCGGGCTGAGGCAGAGACAGGAGAGGGCGCCGGGCAAAGCCAGGGCACATGCGTGCCCAGCACGGCAGTTACCTCTCAGGCTTGGAGACTGAGCCGAGGCCTCTTCTGGTGCTGTCCGCCCAGGGACCGACATCTTCACGTCCTCAGTCCTCCAGATCTGCCCAGGAAAGAGAGAACACCGTGGGCTGGGGCAATGGTCCTGTCCGCAGGGTTAGGGCCCATCGCGTCCCCCCATAGCCGGGGGACCCACTGCCGATGATAACATGTGCTCAGGATAGAGGGACATGGGCTCCGGCTGCCCTGCACAGAGGTTGAGCCCCGTATGGGTGCAGCTGGAAGACAGGTTCACTCCCCACTCCTGTGTCCACAGTGCATTGTCCCTCAATCCCTTACCTGCAGGGACAAGACCCAGCAGCCAGGTCATTACCATTTCACTTAGCTAACGCCACCTTGTCCCTCTGCCACCATCCTCGGAGGCCTCCCTCACCACTCAGCAGCTGGCCTCCCCATCCTCTGTGTCCGGCCTTTGGTCCCAGTGCATGCTGGGAGTGCCCTCATGCACTTATGGCTTCTCACTTGCCGAGTCTGGACTTCCTGTCGCTGAAGGACAGGACCAGTCTCCACTTAAATCAGGGGTGCCCAGCCTTTTGGCTTCCCTGGGCCACACTGGAAGAAGAACCATCTTGGGCCACACATAAAGTACACTGACACTAACAATAGCTGATGCGCTAAGAAAAGGTCTGATCATAATTTTCATAATGTTTTAAGAAAGTTTCCAAATTTGCGTTGGGCTGCATTCGAAGCCGTCTAGACTGCATGCGGCCTGAGGGCCCAGGTTGGACAGGCTTAACTGAAATGCTTCTGTGAGCGGCATACCAGGTCCACACAGTGCTGGGCCAGACCAGGAGCTCCACTGCCAGGAGAAGTGAATGGTGCTGAGTTCGTGAGAAACTCTTACTCATGTTGTGGGTGGGTCCATGAAAGAGTACACCTGCTGTTCACAGCCCACTGACTGACCCACAGTATGGACTGTCCCCCACCAAGCCCAGCCCTTTGTGATCTTACATTCCGACCAGCCTAGGACACCCTACTCTCTGCACGCATCTGTGACCCTCCCAACTCACAGATGGGACCCTGTCATACTCCTCAGGGGGCCCTCCTGAGCCTCCCCTCTCCTGTCCATGCACTCAGGCCCCTCAGCCTACATGGCCTCCCCCATACTCTTTGACTCCTTATCCTCAGGACTCAGCTGAAATGCCACCCCCTCTGATGTCTCTCTGTTGGAATGAGACCTATTGTCCCCTTGGAATCCCTACCACGTTATCCCTTCTGCTTCCTGAAGCACCATCTCTCCATGATGGTTCAGAGACTTGGAGTGTAGAGGACCCTGAAGGGTAAGGCTAAGTCTGGCCTTTGTGGGTACACAGCAAGCTTTCATAAATGCTTGCAGAATGCCACGGGTCTTTTCCTGAACACTTCGTAGTATTCAATGAACGGTTCCTTTCACAAACTGAGGAGTTCAATTAAGGGTTTTTCAGGAAGCCTCTTAACTATTCCTTAGCTTTACTCATTCCTTCGTCCTTCTTGTTGGTCTCAGAAGTTCTCTGTGTTCTGTTCTTCCCACCCCGTTCCTTCCACCTCAATGCTTCCTTTTCATTCTCCTCTTGGTTTCTTGATGCCCCCCCACCCCACCCCATGACCCTCCTCTGAGGATCCACGGCACTTTCTGATTATCATAACTATAATGTGAACCACATCCGCATGTTTTCTGCTTGTCTTCTCTTCTAGAATATGAGCATCTTGAGGGCAATTTATCAATAACCGCTGGGTTCCTTGTGGCTTGTATGAAGTGCTTGGCACGGAGCCGGAGTTCATGAGTGTCATATAGATGGATAGACAGCGAGGTGGAGGGATGAATACCTGAGTGGGTGGATAGCTTCATGGATGTATGGATGAAAAGGCAGATGTAAGGATAAATACATGGATAGAAGGAAGGATGGATGGAAAGGAGGAAGGAAGAAAATAGAGAGGTAAATGGGTAGGTGGGTAGATGTACGAGTAGATAAATTGATGGATGGATGGAGGCGTGGATGGTCCAAGCATCTCTGATCAGCACTGGGCTATGTTCTTATGCATTTCGTCATTCAACTTTCACATCTGGTGATACTAAGTGTTTATTTCATTATATTATATAAGTGTAAGTGTGTATGAAATTATATTTGAGGGGGGACCCAAAAAACAGAATTTATTTATAAGTAATTGTGTATTTGCTCTTACATATTTAAACTTCAGTCACCTTCAAAGTACTCTCTGTTTGATGCAATACACTATTGAGACACCTTTTTCACGGCTCAAAACAGTTTTTGAACTCATGTATTCTGATGCCTTTTAGTGCTCCTGCTGTTTTTTGTTTCACCTTTTCCACATTTGCAGAATGTTTCCTGGGTGGGATTGAATGACCTGGGAGGGTGGGGTATGGGGGTCATGCTGTTTTTGGTTAAAAACTGCTGAACACTCAGTGAGGTGTGGGCAGGTGTGCTGTCATACTGCACATTGCTTGTGTAAATCATCCCCCATGAAATGGGCAAACACACCGAAAGAGTCTCCAAAACAATCCACTGAGGCTGAACACAGCCCCTCACAACACCACCAGCTGGTGCCCGAGTGCAGACGGGCTCCTAGAACACTCACCTAGCGGGGGAGCCTGTACTACAAGGGGCCCGCCCTCCAGAAGGTCATTCCAGTTATTTCTGGGTCCTCCCTCATGTGTGTATGTGTATGTGTATACATATATAATGATTTTTTATTTATTTACTCTTTGCCAGGAAAGAGTCTTGCCTTTGCTCTCACTTGCTGTGGGGACCTGGTCTGGCACGGTGTGAAATGCAGCCTTCTGCTGTGGACCCTTGGGGAGAGTAAGCAAAGGAAGACTAGCACATTTCTGGTACCATGCACATTCTGCCCCAGACACACCTACCCGGACCACACCATCTTGACTTCCAGTGATGATGACATGGCTTGTGTCCCATGCTGGCCCCTCCATCATGCAGCAGCAGGTTATGGCTCCTTCTGGGCCCCAGGCCGTGGTGATGCTGGCCAGGGGCTGTCCATTGACATTCCACAGCGACAAGTGGGCTCCCGCACAGGAGACAATAGTGCCCTGCAGCAGTGAGAGGTGACTTCACTCCAAGCTGGGGTCACTGCCTGCCCATAGGCCACTTGTCGGCCACTCATTTTGTACATTCAAGCAACCTCAACTTGCCATTTTCTGAAGACGAACCAAGGTACTTGAAGACCTCCTGAGATACCTGCCTCTTCCCAGCTGACCTAGAGTCTGCTGTGCTTCCACACAACTGTGAAGTCCTGGCTCTCTTCATACTGCAGCCATAGGTATAGTTACTGCTTTCCCCGGACAAGCTGACCGGCCCACCCTTTGGGCTCCTCCCACACCCTCTTCCTAGCAGTACATGCATCCCCAGAGAATCCCATGCACTATGACGCTGATTCTGGCTTGGGAGAAACTCCATACTGAGATTTTCATAAGTATTTATTTAACTCACTGTCTGTCTGTCTGTCTCTGTCTCTCTGTCTCTCTGTCTCTGTCTCTCTCTCTCTCTCTCTCTCTCTCTCTCTCTCTCTCTCTCACACACACACACACACACACACACACGTTCCTGACAGGCCCATCTTTGATAGCCAACATGGAGGGTATAAGCAGAAGAACTTGCTGCCACGGAGATCAGCGGACCCTGCTGAGTCAACACCGATTTGCAGTCAACAAGCTGAATTAGTGAAGCCCCCACCAGAGCCAACTTCTTGTTCCACCTCTCTGGTGCCCATGACAAAACAGAACTCTCCCGCTATCCTCACAACCCTGAGGAAGAAAAAATAAGGAAGCACGAAATAACATCTAGAACCAGATGCTGCATGTGTTAATGTCTCCACTCTGCCTGAGCAGGGAATGCTCTACACATTTGGGGCCCTCTTAACATTCTGGGGTGGTCAGCATCTCTCTGCCCTTGGGTTTCCTCTAGAGGTGGCATCCACCATGCCACCACCCAGGCTCACAGGCATGTTGAGAACACAGACACCGAGAAAGAGGAGGCCTCACCGAGATGTCACTGATGGCAATGGCAGATATGCCCTCCCGGTGGGCAGGCAGGCGGACCACAGGGGTGAGGAGGTCCAGGTCCCACAGGATGCAAGTGCAGTCTTGGGAGCCACTCACCAGGAGGCTGAAGGTGACTGATGCTGCCAGGCATGTGACAGCCTGTGTGTGTCCATACAAGGCCTGGGGATAGGAGACAGACCCACAGGTTACAAGCTGGACCATCAATCCAGCTACTTGGTGAGACACTCTGTCCTCCCTTTTACTGTTAGGCTACAGATGAGGAAACAGAAATGGAGTAACTGAGTGATTTCAAAGCCTGAGGGGTGTGTGTGTGTGTGTGTGTGTGTGTGTGTGTGTGTGTGCATGTGTGCACATTCATGGCCACTCTCAGCTCCATCCATCTCCAGGGCTGAGGCCCAGCTGGAGAGAACCACCGTCCTTTTGTCACAACCCAGGCCGACAACAGAAGCGCCATTATGCTCAGTACGCACCGTGTTTGTCTCTTATCCTGAAGCAGCACCTCTGACTATTAATGTGCAAGGGCACCACTTTACAGTATGTACAGTCCCAACCTGCTGTGTAATTATTATCTAGGGACTTGTTAGAAACACCTATTCTTGGGCTCTGTCCCAGATCTGCTGAGCAGAAGCCCCAGGCAAGCGGTCCCACAATCATGCTTTCACAGACCCTCCAGGGAATTTTCATGCACCTCAAGTCTGGGCATCACACCCAGGGAACCTCGGAAATCCGCTGCCCCGGAAACTAAACTGGAAGAAAAGCAGGAAGGTCAGGTCCTAGGTAAAGGGATGTGACTTTTCAAGTCTGATGCATCTGGGTTCATAGCCAATCTGGTCATGTGCCAGCAGGTGACTCAGGGCCTGGTCTCAGCCCTCAGGTTGGCCTGTGCAGGGTTTGGTCCAGCTCATGGATGGTTATGTGTCCACATCTGGCCAGAGGCCTTGTTTCTTGGGAACACATTCCCAAGGGGCTGGGGCAGCCTGCCAGGCCCAACACTAATGGCAACTGTGTGGATTTTTCATCACAACCATCTCAGAGGCTCCCCGTAAGCCTGATCTGAGAACTGCTGCACACACACGTGCCTGCCGTCCTCTGGAATCAGTCACAGAATTGCAGAGGTGGTCCTGTGACCGCGACCACCCTGGTTGCCCTAGGGGTAAACCTCCATCTTCAAGCAGCCTACTGCTCACTCATTTGGGTCAATGAGGTGGAGCATCATTTGTCAAAGCTGTCACATTGCCTGGTCCCTGTGTGTTCTCAGTGGGACCTAATGTGGCAGCCACCTGAAGGTGACTGGCAAGGTTCTGGGCATAACCCCTGGGAGAAGACTTGGGTCATCTTGGATAAAATGGAAACTGTCTAAATGAACAGAGGAAAGCTTAAGATTTGACAGGAGCTTTCTGGTTGTCTTCCCAGAATAAACTATATCTGATGACTAAGCTAGTGACCACAGGGGACATGGTGACTCCAAAGAATGCAGGCCGGCAGCCCAGGAGTAAGGGCTGGGGACACGGAGAGAAGCTCTGAGCCCCAGCACCCAGGCCTGCTACCCATTAAAGGAGCCACGCCTGCTACTCTCTGCAGGGAGGGGACCGGTCTGCAGACACGGGCATCGCCCACCTGCTCGAGGCTTGTTGCCTCAACTGAGGCTCGGAGGCAGTCAGCACGCTGCCCGCCCCCTCACCCGGCAAGGTCTGGCGAATCAGATGAGGGGACAGCAGTTTCAAATGTGTTCTTAGCTCTTTTGTTTCAGCCAGTGAAAGTAATTTCATCTTATACCTAACTAAAGTAGCAAAAATAAAAGAATAAAATAAAATCATTAAAAAATAAAATAAAACAAAAAGCCCTGAAAATGATTCTTCGTGCTGGATCTGCTGCGGTGAGATGGGACCTCCCAATGACATGTTGGTGGCACCGTAAAGCGACAGAGTCACTGTAGAAAGCATTATGTCACTGCTCCACAATTGTACTTCTTAAACTTTATTTTAAGGGACCAACTAACCAGAAGCAAACAACAAACTACACAGGATGTTTTCTGCCACACTATTTCAAATAGTTAAAACTTGGAAGCAATGTAATTGTTTAGTTTTAGAAGAAATGGTTTATGAAACTGGTGCACTGACATAACAATTGAAATGTAATTTTATGGAAATGAAATAATATGAAACAATTGAAATGGAAATTTTAGAAACTGTAGCAAAGCAGAGATAATTTGATAGGCTGTGTGAAAGAGAATAAACACAGCTACACAATTATCAGAATGGTATAAATGTGTATATCTGGGGGCAGGAGTACGAAAACTTTTATAGGGATTATAGAGAGCTGCTCCACTTTGAAGTGAATTTGAAATTTGTCTTTAATGTTGTAATAGCTTTTAAAATAGAACACTTTTAAAACTGTTTATAAAGCTATTGAATGATGACTTCTGTATCTGCAAGTTGGGGACAGAACCTCTCACTGAGCAGTCGGTGGTCTGGGGGACCCCAAGGCCATGTCAGCCTCTGTAGGTAAATGATAAAGGGCTTTACTCTGCCCAGGAAAGACGAGCCTGTGGTATCACCACGCCTTCTGCTCTTGATTGAGAATGAGGAGAGGATGAAAAATTAAATTTTTACTGGGCCTTTGATGATGCATCTTCACTGAACAGGACCTTGGAACTCAGTGGGTGGGTTGTTTCCCCAGCTCACCAAGGCTGGTTTGGGGGTGGGGCTGGACCCCCTGCCATCCCCAGAGTGGTGCCTGGGAGCGGGGTACTCTATACAGTAATGCACCATCTCTTCTCCTGGGTCCCAAATAGAAGCCCAGACCCCTGACCCAGCAGTTGATGGAAAGGAGCAATGTGAAAGCACAAAAAGGCAAGAGCTCCCAGGCTGGCTTAGGAGGACTTGACCTGCACAGCTGCCTCCCTGCAGGTGCCACCACCTCCGTAGAACCAGCGGGCACCCTCAGAGCTGACTGAGCCATCCCTCCGCTCATGCCTACGGAGCGCCCACCATGCACCACACGTGGGTGGCGTGGAAGCACCCCGAACACGTCAATACCATTTCCAGTGAAACATGCTGAGTTTTGGAAATGTGGTCAGTGGTGAGTTTTTAAGATTAATTTTGGTTTTTGTTACTTTGGGGCTATCTGGCTAACTACAAAACAGACGTAAAAATAAATTGCATGAAGAGTTGGCAATGTCCCCTAGTGACTTTCTGGGCGAGTTCAAGAGCACGTACAGAGGGGGAAGTGTGGGGCTCAGAGTTAGACGAACCCAGTTAGAGCACAAACTCGAGCTTCCCGAGCCCGGTTCTGGAGGTGGAACTACCGGGGCGGCGGCTTCGGGACGCGGGGAGGGTGGCTTGCGAGGTGGGGACAGCGGGGGCCTCTGCCCGCACCCAGCGTCGCGCTGCTCCTGACAGCCTCTTTGGTTCGGGAATATTCACTCCCTGCTCTGTGATCGTGGATGAGTCATTTGCCTTCCGTGCCCCTTTCTCCCCCCGCCCCCTAATGAGGTAGGGACAGTAATACCTATACTACAGGGCTGGTGAGGAAGCAAAACGCGGCCATCCACGTAACGGTGCCCAAGGCAAATGCTCAGACACAGTCTCTGGTTCAAGGACACCAGGTTCACGGGCACTGAAGTGTGAGCAGTGTCTCTCCCTGAGGTGTGGTTCCCCATGGAGGCACTCGTCCTGTGCATGTGTCAAATCCACTTGTGGGCATGAAATGGTGCTGTGAATGACACGGAGCTGTGTCCCACCTTCAGTGCCTCACTGGTTCTCTTGCACTGAGGTCAGAGAGTTGGGCCATGCTA
>PVJL010012948.1:0-34588 GCA_004026885.1 Lyroderma lyra | reverse complement strand
CTGTAGGCTCCTCCCATTGGCCGGGGTCGGGGGTGGGGTGGGGAGGGGAAAGCACGGCGCCGTGACGTCAGACGCCCAAAGGGGCGGAGCAGCGAGGGGAAGTAGTGGGGAAGTAGCACTTCAACATGGCGGCTGTGGTACTGGCGGTGGCTCCGGTGACGGCCTCGTCCGGGGCTGGCAGAGTTGAAGGTGGTGGCGTTCGCTCTTCCTAGGGGCCGTAGGGAGCTCAGCGAGGACCGAGCCTGGGAGGACGGCCGGCGCGCGCACCTTTTGGCTTCTGGGAAGGCGGTGGCAGCGGCGTTCTGGTGAGGAGGGGCCTCCTTCTGGGAGAGAGGGGCGGAGTTGGGGGGAAGGGGCCGGTACTGGGAGACGGATGGGGGAAGGAACCTGGGCAAGAGGCTAGGGGCCCAGCTGGATGAAAGGAGCTGCAGCTAAGGTTGGGAGGGAGGGGCACCAGAGACCCGTGACTTGGGGAGGATTCAGGGAGAAGGGTCGGAGTGAGGGGACCAGAGTTGAAGGGGTCGAAGGCAGATGGGGTGTGGGAAAATGAGTTCGTATTAAGGTGACTAATACACCACTGGAAAATAGCAACAATAGATATCTATTTGATTGAGGTGAGAGCTCGATGGAAATTAGAGGATGTCGGAAAGAGAGATCCAGGTTTTAGTAAAGAAGGTGAGTAGTGGAGAGTTGAGAATGAGCTGGGGACGTAAGGTACAGGTTTAGTTCTCCCTCAGTTGATGAGATTTGGGAGAAAGGAGACAAGACCCGGGGTGAGTGATCTTTGGGGATATTTTTTACATTGTCTGGTCTTCTCCAAGTATGTTTATCTTGCCTTGTTTGTCGTTTCTTGGGTGGAGAATTACCTGTACAGTCCACCTAGGCCTCAGAGCCCCAAATCTTGTGGAACATCAAGTTACATAGTTCATATATTTGATTGTATCAGTGATCTCAGGCCTTTGTGTTGTCGCCACAGGTACTGGTTTCCAGACTAGCATCTTAAAAGTATAGCTGGGCATAAAAATAGATTTATATTAAACTGAAAATTGAGAGTTTTTAGACACTATGGAGTGTTGCAAAATCCAATTTGAAAATTTTGTTAACTATCAATTATATTGTATTCTAAGTCCATTTACTAGTACTTTCTTTTCTCAGTACTGTATTAGTATTTGAGAATTTGGATAGATATGATGAGTTTATCTTTAAAATTTTGTCAGTGGGAAAAACAGGGCATTTAGTCTTTAGTGATAGCTAGCTTTTTCTAATTAATGTTTCAAAGTTGAAAGTTTCTGTATTTTATACCCAAGACTGTAAAATATCCAAAGTCTAAAACAATCACATTGTTTGCATTTACTTATTTTTGAGTGGAATTTTATAAACTAATTTTCTATTTCAAATCTGTTCTATTCTCTTTTACTTATTTATTCAACATTTATTGACTCCCTATTGTGAGTTGCATTAATAAAAGTCATAATTATGGAAATGGGAAAATTAATGTGTCTTTAGTTAGCATACTGCACAAGCCTCATTGAAAGTTAAAATATATTTTAGAAATTAATACAAACGAAGAACATTAAAATGTGTGACTATAAGAATTTCCTGAATTTTCCTTTTGTTTCGTATTTTACTCATTACCTCATCATGACATTTTATGTATTTCACATGTAGATTATCTTAAGTGTAAACTTTTTTCCCACAAACGAAAAGCAAAAACCCAAACATCAGTTCATTAATCATGTTATTTTCTGTAGACATTCTTTCTCAGGAATGTCAAAAGGTAGTACGCAGTACCTTAAAGTATTAATTAAGTTTTATCTTAGACTCAAAAAGTGCTTGAAGCTTGGAAATCAACTGTGTTTAGTTTTCCATATAGCATGAGAATCCCTGAATCATGAAGTGAAAATCTGTCTTTTCTAGAATCTGATTTCTTATGGGAGGGAGCTTTTCATTTCAGTTAGAAAAAAGAAGTAAGGAAGGTATTGCTCTTCTAATTTATAGTGTATAATTTCTTGTAATATTGGAAAATAATTTGAATGTAAGAGTAAATTATTAATTGAAAGTTATAATTTCAGGCTTCAAAAATTTTAGGTGAAGGTAGCAAAATTTACAAAGGGAAAGGTGCTAACACTGGGCCTATGCTAAGGAGCTAGCTAGGCATTAAGTCTTTTACATCATCTCATTTAATCCTTAAAATTTGATTAAGTAGGCAGGTTGTGATATGTGTGCTTTTGATGTATTGAGGAAACTGAGGATCAGAGAAGTTGAATAATTTAAGGCTACAACTATAAAATAGTCTGAATTTGAGCTCAGATTTGCCCAACTTTAATGGCCATATTGCATCTGTTGCATCATTTTGCCCCTTGTAGTTGGTCACCGGGTCGTTCTAAATGTCTATCAAGTAAATTTAAAGTATAAGCACTAGTTTGAAAAGTATGCCATTTTAAATTACTTGTTCTCATTGAAATAGTAGTGTTACTGGAATGATAAATAGTTCATTAAAATTTTAGTCAATTAAGATGTCATCAGTATTCCAGCAGGAAAAGAAAACTGAAATTTTGTACTAAACAAAATAAATTGGAGAAAATAGATAACGGACTAAAGATTTTCTTTTCTTTCTTTCTTTCTTTTTTTGATGGTTCCCTGGCTGGGAATTGAACCCAAGCCATGGCGTTGAGAGTGCCTAAGCCTAGCCACTACCCACCAGGGTAAAAATTTTCTGTTTTGTATTGCTAAATCAGGTTGGACCCAGTTCATTAAGAGCCAAAATTTGTATTTGGCAGTAATCCAAATGTGTTCTCATTTCTAGATTGCTCATTATCAGTTGCTTAATGCTTAGCAAACACTCGCATTGTTTGAGTCACTGAATTGGCTCATGGTAAATGTGAATGTTGTAGTTACTGAGTCAAGCCAGCTGCAATGTGTGTTTTAGTTGCTTCACTTCCCCAACACTTGGTATTGTTAGACTTTGAAATTTTTTTCTAATCTAGTGTAATACAATCATATCTATTGTATTTTTTATTAGCATTTCCTGAAGTTGAGCATCTTTTCCTACGTTCATTGGTCATTTGTGCTTTTGTGAAGTATGTATTCAAGTTGTGTGCCTATTTTTATTTTGTTTCTCTTTTTCTGATTGATTTTTTTGAATTCTTTATGTATTTTGTAGACTAATTATTTATTTATGGGTTGCAAAAATCCTCTCCCACTTTGTGACCTGTCTTTTCATCTCTAAATAGTCTTTTTGTGTGAAAAGTTCACAATTTTAATGAATTGAAATTTTCAATCTTTTTTTTTGTGGTTTGTGCTTTTCAGTATTGAGAAAATCCTCTTCTGCTAGATATGCTATTTTAATAAATACAATAGTATATCCATCTGTAATGTGGTATCTAATCTGACATTGAGTTCCAATATTTGCTTGATTAGAAAGGCAAACTTCTCAGGAGTTGCATTCCTGTTGTCTTTGGAGTTATAGGGCCAGACGGTTTTAAAAGCATCTTGAATTGTGCCTTATACACAAGTTATACATATTTTCCAAAATGGAGAAAACAGCAAATTTATGATTGAGGTGTACATTTTACTAAATGTTAATAATGCGATTTGACAATGAAACTTTTCTTATATGGATAGTATTAGATAACAATTCATAATGAGTCACACAATCTAAGCAGTTAGCATTTCCACTAAAATATATACAGAAAGATTTTTGATGTCTGGTTCTTACAGTGTTGGGTTTTATCAAGAATAATTGTGGATTGTGGAAAGGCTAATGTGAAAACATTTTGGAAGTTTTTTTGTTTTATTTATTTTCAAGTATACAATTTTATATAGTTAGGATAAAATTCTGTGGAATGTAATTACATGGTCACGTAAAAAAAGACAAATATGTAAATTTACATAAACAACAGCTTGTTTATTTTTTTAGAATGGGTATCACATGTTTGTTTAAATTCCATTGGATACATTTAATGGATTGAAGTAACTGTTATTTTCACTGTTGGAGAAATTATATCTATTTAAAGTTATTATGAACGTTTCAAAGCAACTAGAACATGTGAGGAAGTATATAGTTTTTCTGTTTCTCAGTTTTAAACTTTTTGTTCAATTCCTTGGACTTGTGTGGCTCCTAGCCACTATTAGACCTTTATCTCTTTTATTTATATACACACACACATATGTGTATATTTGTGTGTGTGTGTGTGTGTATGTATATATATATGCATTTGATTTCTTTGTTGTATATTAAAACTTGTTAAAAATTTTTTTTGTTTTGTTTTTCATAAGATGTCTAGAGACTACTCTGGCTTTAGGAATTGTTGTGAAAAGTTAGATATTTGATCTTGGCGGATGTCACATAATATAAAACATCCACCAGATTTTAACTAAACTGCAAATACTGTATAGTGTTATACACTACACTCTTGATGTTTGTGAAAGATACGACCCTAAATCTTTGAGAATCCTTGCATAGCTACCATAGTTTAGAATGTCCATTGTAGCATCTAGAAAAGTATAATAGAAATATTTTTGTTACCATCAGATTTGATGGGTAAGTAGAAGAGAGCAACAAATGTAGAGATTTCAGTGCTAAACTCAGTCTTCAGCTGCCTTTAACTCCCATCTTTTCTGTTTATTACTACTGGTCGGCCTATCCCCAGTCTCCATAACAGCCTATTGGAGACTCAAGGTCAGGCTAACTTGACTTATCCTGTCCTGCACCTCATCATCATGGTCTTGGTCCCAGGCAGGGTTTGTTTGTATCCTTCTCATTTGTTCCCTTATTGGTAAAAATGGAATCTTCCTAATCCTAACATTGTCTTGTAGTTTACAGTGTTAACATTTCCTTCTACAATTTGGTTGGGAAAGGATATGAACAATAACCTCTTTTGGTAGATTATACTTTATGTCACACTTTATAAAATAAGTGATTCCTTTCTGTAGGTGCGATTCAGAACCAAATATTAGACAGATAACCAGTTTTTACATGGAGTGGACTTTAGGGGTAGCATGTAAATTCTCAAAGTTGGAAATGTTTAATTTCTTCCATCAAAGGTCACTCTATTTTCAGGTAATTCTAACAACAGGAAATAAACCAAACAACCCATTTTGTTCTGAAAATACTTAAAAAATCACCAAAAGTCTTGTTGTTTATATCCTGTCCCATCCATTTTCTGGAACAGGAAATTCTAGCTTATTCACAGACCTTGGTGTTTACATAAGCAGAATTTCAAGATAACATTTCCCCTTTGAGAGCCTATATTAAACAAAATTGTTGTTTGACTATTAAATGAAAATCTTTTATAAATGTACCTTCCATACTGCAGTCAGTAATGTGTGTAGGGCCTATTACAACTGTCTATAGGCTACTGTCCTTTTTTATTGGGTATTTGTGAAAACATTTGTTCTGGTCTTTATGTATTACTTAATGAAAGAGTGTACATATTAGGTAAATGGAGGGTTATTTTATTTAGTATTATAAGAAAGTATTTCTAGGCACAGTTCTAGTTTGAGATATTCTTGATCTGTACTGTCTGTCTATGTGGCTACCGTACTGGACAGGACAGATCTATCCAGTACGGTAGCCACATAGACAGACGGTACAGATCATCATAGAAAGTTCTGTTGGACAGTGATGTTCTAGATTAGTGATTTTCAAATTGTAGGCTGCATATGAATCACCTGAAGATCTTGGTAAAATGTAGAATGTAATCCAATACTTATGGGTGGGGTTGAGACGGTGCGTTTGTACAAACAAGCTCCCAGGCTATGTTGATAGTCCAAAGACCATACTTTGAATAGTAAGGTTCTGAATTTACTATATTAGTAATGTGTAGTTTAATTTGGGATTCTTTCTTAATTTATTATATACTTTTTGATTGTAGTTAATGAGACAGTGAGTTGGAAGATCTAAAGTTCTAGTTCTAGTTTTCCATTTAAAAACTGACCATCTCTTTCAACCTTGAACTTGTTAATTTATAAAATGAGTATAGTAATAACTGCTTAAGCATATCTCATAGCATGTGAGGCTCAGATAAGATGATGTATGTGATAGTATTTTGAAAACGACATGAAGCTTTACTTTTGAAAACTATAAAGTTTTCAACATCATGCTTCATTAGAAGCATAGTAACTTCTTTTCCACTGTCAGCCAATAGTAGAATAGTAGCTAATATACTGCACGCTATCCAGGAATTCTCAATAACTCTTATTTCTTTCTTTATGCTTAATATTTGCCTCTCTCTGTTAGAATTAATTTTTATGAAGGATTTTGTCTTATTACTGCTGCCACTTAGAGCAGTACCAAGCAATAGTAGGTACACATTAAACAAATGTTGAGTGAATGAAGCATGAAGCCTGAGAAATTCATCTTTTGTTGTGACCAGGCAGCGATAGTTTTTCTTTTTTTTTTGTTTTATTTTTTTCTCATTTATTTTTTTTTTCAATTACACTTGACATACAATATTATATTGGTTTCAGAGGTACAGCATAGTGATGAGACATTTGTATAACTTACAAAATCCTTATTCTGATACATCTGTTTCCCATCTGACACCATATATAGTTATTATGGTGTTACTGACTATATGCCCTATGCTGCACTTTATATCCCTGTGACTATTTTGTGACTATGAATTTGTACTTCTTGATTTCTTCCCCTTTACACCCACCTCTCCCACCCTCCTCCCGTCACCCCAGCAAATCTCTTACCTATCTGATGCTACCCATAGTTATTGTAACATTATTGACTATATTCCCATGTTATACTATATCCCTATAACTGTTACTCTGTAACCACCAAACTGAACTTTCCCGTCTCTTCCCTTTATTTCACTCCCCCCCCCACCCCTCAGTCTGGCAACAAACCAAATGTTTTCTATGTCTATGTATCTGTTCCTATTCCACTTGTTTATTTTCTTCTTTGGATTTCACCTATAAGCAAAGTCAACTTGCATCTGTCTTCCTCTGTTTGACACTCCACTGTGTGCAATACCCTTCATGTCTTTGGATTGGAGCTTTTAATCCATTTAAATAGAAGGTAATTGTTGATGTGTACCTATTGCCATTTTATTGTTCATAATCTTTGCTTTTTTCCCCTCCCATCTTAAAGCAGTCCCTCTAACATTCCTTGTAATACTGGTTTAGTGCTGATGAACTCCTTTAGCTTTTTCTTGTCTGAGAAGCTCTTTATTTTTCCTTTGATTTTGAATGATAGCTATGCTAGGTAGAGTAATCTTGGTTGTAGGTCCTTGCTTTACACCACATTAAGTATTTTCTGCCAATTCCTTCTGGCCTGCAAAGTTTCTGTTGAGAAATCAGCTGACAGTCTTATGGGAGCTCCTTTGTAAGTAACTAGTTGCTTTTCTCTTGCTGCTTTTAGGATTTTCTCATTGTCTTTAAGATTTGCCCTTTTAATTATAACGTGTCTTGGTGTGGGCCTGTTGGGTTCATCTTGTTTGGGACTCTGTGCTTCCTGAGCTTGTATGCCTGTTTCCTTCACCTGGTTAGGGAAGCTTTCAGTTGTTATTTCTTCAAATAGGTTCTCAGTTCCTTGCTTTCTCTCTTCTTCTGGTACCCCTATGATGCAAATGTTGTTGCACTTGATGTTGTCCCAGAGACCCCTTAAACTATCCTCATTTTTTTTGGATTCTTTTTTGTGTTTGGGTTTTTTTTTGCTGTTCTGACTGGGTGTTTTGTGCTACTTTGTCTTCCAATTCGCTCATTTGATCCTTTGCTCATCTAGTCTGCTGGTGATTTCTGAATTTCAGTTATAGTATTCTTCATTTCTGATAGGTCCTTTTTTATGGTTTCTGTGTCTGAATTTCAGTTATAGTATTCTTCATTTCTGATAGGTCCTTTTTTATGGTTTCTGTGTCCTCCTTTATATGTGTTATCTCTCTGTTGAAGTTTTCACTAAGTTCCTTGAGTATCTTTAAAATCATCGTTTTGAGCTCTATCTGATAGGTTGCTTGCTTCCATTTTGCTTAGTTCTGGAATTTTCTGCTGTTCTTTTATTTGAGACATACTTTTTCTTTATATTGTTAAATTTATTTTGGGGTGACATTGGTTAGTAAAAGTTACATAGGTTCCAGGTGTACAATTCTACAAGAGACGTATTTTTTTGTTTCCTCATTTTTGATTACCTGTCTGTATTTGTTTCTTTGTATTAAGGAGATCTGCTACATCTCCTAGAATTGTTGGATAGCCCTATGTAGTAGGTGCCCTCTGGGTTCCTGGCACTGTCTCCCTGGTCACCTGTGCTGGGTGCTGCTGTAGATTCTGGTTTGATGCCAGTGCTGTGCCTGGAACTACTCAACAAAAGTCTCAGAGCACACCAGTGCTGGGGGTTGCCAGCCTGGGGCCTGCGGACTTAGATAGTTTTCCAAGGAAGATAGCAATGTGGGTGGGGCTGGCTGCTCACCAGAGAAAGTGCCTCTGGCGTTGGCAGAGTTGGGCGAGATGGGGTCCCAGCAAGTCAGCAGGATAGATCGAGTAAAGCTCAACAGACCAACCAGGTTCAGATTTGGCATTGTGGGGGTAGGTACAACACAGGAAAGATGGCGCCCACCAGCTGGCTGCATGGGAGGAAGGCACACTCAGAAAAATGGTAATTGTCCTCCAGCCCTTGTTTCAGAGCCACACACCTCAGTCTGCCCACCCTATGCCTCCAACGCCCTCTGAGTCACCGTCCCTCTACTGGAGCCCAGGGTGAGTACCTGCAAGTGACTCAGTCTGTGTGGGTGCTTTAAGAAGACGTCTGGGGAGTTCCCTGGTGGTGTAGTGGCTTAGGCTTCAGTGCTGTCAATGCTGCAGCCTGGGTTCGATTCCCAGCCAGGGAGCTACCCACATTTAAAAAAAAAAAAAAAAAAAAAAAAAAAAGACGACATCTGGGTGCCCAGAGCCTTCCATCCCAACTATGGTCAGAGTCCCCTGTTTTTCACATTCAGATGTTGTGGCGTTCCTCTTCCCAGTACCATTGCTCCCACCTGGGAGCCTGGTATGGAGCTGGGGTCCCTCACTTCTCTGGGGGGAACCTCTGCAGCTGAACAGCCCTCCTCATTTTCTACCACCACCAGAGGCTTGGCTCCTTTTGTGTCTGTGCACCTCCTGCCAGTCTTGCAGGGACCTCCTCTTTTTTTGGTACCCTTATAAAGCTTCTGTTCAGTTACACTTCAGATGGTTCTCTATGTTGGCTGTTCAGTAATTCAGTTGTAATTTTTAGGTGTTCACTGAATGAAGCAGTTACAGTGTTTACCTACTCCACCATCCTGGGTCTCTCAGGGATAGTTTTTCGTAAACTACAAAATTTGATTGGGAACCAGCTTTAAGTGGGAAACAAAAAGTATTAATCATTTAGCTAGTTTTTCCTTGGGGAAAAAATGGAATCCAGGTAACATACCTCTTCACTCTATAGAATTTTATTTATGTATTTCTGTGTCTTACTATATACTCTTTTTGCATTGGTTCCAGTAATTATGTACAGTTTCTCGGGTATCCTTTTCACGATTTTAACAATTAATATTTGCTATCTAATTTTTTTTTTTTTTTTTTTTTTTTTTTTTTTTTTTTTTTTTTTTTTTTTTTTTTTTTTTTTTTTTTTTTTTTTTTTGCTTTCTGGTATGTGGATAGCTCCCTGACTGGGAATCGAACCCAGGCCGCAGCGCTGACAGGGCCAGCGCTGAAGCCTTAAGCCACTACACCACCAGGGAGCTCCTATCTAATATTTTAAAGTTAAATTATAGACATTTCACATGAGATTACTTAGGTATTTTTTTAAATGAGGGCATTTTCCTTCGTAAACATCATACTGTTATCATACCCAGCCATCAACAATAATTCCTTCAAGTCATATTATACCAGTATTTATTCAGATTTCCTCATTTGTTTCCTAAATGCCTTTTACACATTCACAGCGCAGTTTGGACACTACATAGAATTAGGCCAAACTACACTGGTTAAGGGCACAGTCATTCAGAAGACTGCTTTTGCTTCAGTTATCAGCTATAAGCTCAAGGGTTTCCAGGCCACTCTCACGTCTGAAACAACTGGCTACAAATCTGGGGGATTCCCACTCTGCTACAATGATTCACAGAACTCTGGAAAGCACTTACTTACAGTTATATTAAGTCAAAAAGAATATAAACCAGGACTAGCCAGAAGAAGAGATACATAGGGTTCCAAATTGGAATCTTCTGTGTCCTCTCTCTGTAGAGTCAGAATGTATCACAATATGTGCCAGGTTAACCAGGGAAGCTCACCCCAACTTCATTGTTTAGAGTAGGGGTGTCCAGCCTTTTGACTTCCCTTGGCCACATTGGAAGAAGAATTGTCTTGAGCTGCGCATGAAATATACTAACACTAATAATAGCTGATGTGGTTAAAAAAAAAAAAAAGTCCATGCATAATTTTTGTAATGTTTTTAAAAAAGTTTATGAATTGTGTTGGTCCACATTCAGAGCCATTCTGAGCCATAGGTTGGACAAGCTTGCTAGGGAATAACAGTTTGAAGTTTCTTTTATGCATTTGTGATTAAGAAGGATAGTAAGGAAGATTACGTGAATGTGGGAGAAGGCAAGGTGGGATCAGAATGGGATTAATGCCTTTACAAAGAGGTCCAAAAGAGCATCCTTGCTCCATTCCATGGTCATGTGAGGTTATAGTGAAAAGACAGCTCTGTCAGTGAACCAGGAAGCAGGCTCTCACCAGACACCAAATCTGCCGGTGCCTTAATCTTTGACTTCCCAGCCTCCAGAACTGTGAGAAATACTTTTGTGTTATGAGCCATCCACATTATTTGTTTAGTATCCTGAGCAGACAGTCTTCTTAGTTTTCATTGTACAGCTTTTGTACATTTTTTTGTCAGATATATCCTTAAGTGTTTCATAATTTTTTGGTGCTCTTATAAATGATGCTTTTAAAAATTTCAATTTCTGATCATTGCTCGTATATAAAAAAGCAGTTGATTATTATGTATTGATCTTATGTTCTCTAACCTCGATAAACTCGTGTTAGTTCTAGTACTCTGTGAATAAAAGCAACTTTTACTTGATTTTTCCAATCTGGATGCCTTTTATTCCTTTTTATTGTCTTATGGCATTGGCTAGAACCTCCAGTATAGTGTAATAAAAATGGATATTCTTATTTATTTATTTATTTATTTATTCATTCATTCATTCATTCATTCATTCATTCATTTTGGGTAGTTCCCTTGGCTCGGAATCGAACCCAGGCTGCGGTGTTGGGATAGCTGAAACCTAGCCACTATACCACCAGGGAACCCCCCTAAAAGTGGATATTCTTGCCTTATTCCTGAACTTAAGGGAATAGTCTTTTACTGTTAGATATGATGTTAACTGTAGGTTTTTTTTAATAGACGCTCTTTATCAAGTTGAAGTAGTTCCCTCCTATTCTTAGTTTTCTGGAAGTTTTTTTGAAGAATGGATGTTGGATTTTGTTGTGTACTTTTTCTGTGTCTGTTGAGATAATCATGATTTTTTATTTTTTTAGTTTGTTAATATGGTATTTTACATTGATTTTAAAAAATTAACATATTCAACCAATCTGCATTCCTGGGAGAACCCCACCTCATTATGATATATTGTGCTTTTATATATTATTGGATTTGAGTTGCTAAAATTTTGTTAAGAATTTTTTCATTTATGTTCATGTATTTCAGTACCCCCAAAAGAAATCCCATACCCATGAGCATTTATTTCCCATTCCCCTTTCTTTCCAATCCCTAGCAACTACTAGTTTACTTTCTGTTTCTGGATTTGCCTATTCTAGACATTTTTCAAAATGGACATTATACCATACTTCGCCACGTATAATGCACACTTTTGCCAAAAAAAATTGTGAGGGAAAAATAAGGATGTGCGTTATACATGGGTGGTACCAGTTTAGTTTTAAATTCTTTTATTAATGCTTATGAATTAAAAGTGTAACTCTATAAATCAATAACAATATCTATATGCAAAATTATACCAAGGAATACAATATTCAGGTTTTTTCATATAAAATTTTATACATAGAATTTCTTGTACCTTGTATCTGTTCTTTTGTTTGTAATTATTTGTTACTTGAAATTTCTTGTACCATAGTATATTAAGAAATAAGTGCTCTGGGAGTTCCCTGGTGGTGTAGTGGCTTAGGGCTTCGGCGCTGGCGCTGTCAGCGCTGTGGCCTGGGTTCGATTCCCGGCCAAGGAACTACCCACATACAAGAAGGGAAAAAAAAAAGTGCTAAAATTCCTTTTTTTAAAAGTTTTCTTATTTTTATTTATGTATGCTTTTTTTTTTTTTTTTTTTTTTTTTTTTTTTTTTTTTTTTTTTTTTTTTTTTTTTTTTTTTTTTTTTTTTTTTTTTGGTATGTGGGTAGTTCCCTGGCCGGGAATCAAACCCAGGCCACAGTGTTGACAACGCCAGCGCCGAAACCTTATTCCTTTACAATACAAAAAACAAGTACCTAAGTATAAATAAATATTTAAATTAAAAAATTAAAATGAAGGAATTTTTTTTTCCCCTGAAAATTTGGACCAACAATGTGGGTGCACATTATACATGGGAGTGCATTATATACAGCAAAATACAGTAGTATGTAGTGTATATGTGTGGCTTCTTTCATTTGGCATGTTTTCTAGGTTCAATCATGCCATTGTTTTTTATTGTCAGTTAATATTCTATTGTATGAATATACCATGTTTTATTTACCCATTCATCAATTGATGGACATTTGAATTATTTCTGCTTTATGTAGATGTATGTTTTCATTTCTCTTGAATGTTCTTTTTGTAATCTCTTGTGGCTTACATTTAACATCTTAAATTTCTAACAATCTAGTTTGAAATGATACTGACACTGCTTCTCTACAGATTCATCCCACCCTGTTTTAACGTCACAGATTAAAACTTTATATACAACATGTATGACCCTGGAGGGCATTCTGCTATGTGAAATAATAATCCAGATATAGAAAGACAGTAACATAGATCTGTAATAATTTTTATGCATTTGTCTTTTAAATCCTGTAGCATAAATAAAAAGTGGAGATGTAAACCAGAAACACAACACAGTCATGTAATGCATAACAACATTTTGGTCAACTACAGACCACATGTGCAGTGATGGTCCCATAAGATTATAAGGGAGACAGAAATTTTCTGTTACCTGGTGACTCTGTAGTCATTATAATGTCCTAGCAAAACACATTATTCATGTGTTTGTGGTGATGCTGGTGTAAACAAACCCACTGTGCTGCCAGTTTTATAAAAGTATAGCATATACAATTATGTATAATACTTTTAATATTTGATAATGACAAATGATTACATTACTGGTTTATGTATTTACTTTACTTTTTATTGTTAATTTCAGGTGTACCCTTTTACTTATTAAAAAAAATGTTTAAAACAGTATGTTGAGTTATGCTGGCAGTATTATGTATCTCTTGTTTACTGCATCTCTTGATGGCGTCATTTTCTCTTGTGCTTGATTTAATCTTGTGATTTTATAAATGTAGTGTAACTTAATCATACAGTGTTTATAAAGTACAGTAGTATACAGTAATGTCCTAGGCCTTCCCATTCATTTACCCAGCACAACTTCTAGTACTATAAGCTCTATTCATGGTAAATTCCCTGTGTAGGTGAACCATTTTCTATCTTTTATACTGTATTTTTACTGTGCCTTTTCTCTATTTACATATACAGATAGCATTGTGTTATAGTTGCCTGCAGTATGTAGTATAGTAACATGATGTACAGATGTGTAGCCTAGGGTACACATTTAGGTTTGCATAATGATGAAATTTCCTAATGGTGCATTTCTCGGAATGTATTCTCAATAGGTAGCACATTGACTGTACTGGCTTTTGTATTTGCCAATTAACCCTTACCAGAGATCTTTATTTTTTTCTATGGCTTTGAGTTACTCTCCGGTAACCTGCATTTTTAGGCTGAAGTACTCCTTTTAGCATTTCTTGTAGGGCAGGTCTTGTAGGGCAACACACATTTTTAGCTACTCTTTATCTGGGAATATCTTAATTTCTCTCTCATTTTTGAAAGACAGCTTTTCCTAGATAAGGAAGTCTTGGTTGACAGTTTTTTCTTTCAGTATTTTTTTTTTTCTCTTTTGTGTGTGGGTAGTTCCCTGGCTGGGAATCGAACCCAGGCCCAGCATTGACAGTGCCAGCGCCGAAGCCTTAAGCCACTACACCACCAGGGAACTCCCTCTTTCAGTACTTTAAATATGTCATCCCATTGTCTTTTGATCTTTATGGATTCTGATTCTAAATTGCCTCTTAATTTTATTGAAGTTCCTCGCACATGGTGATTCACTGCTCTAGCGTTTAAAGATTCTGTCTTTGGTTTTCAGCAGCTTGGCTATAATGTTTTGGTTTGAATCTCTTGAGTTTATTGTACTTGGGAGTTCATTGAGCTGTTTGGATTTGTAGGTTCATGTCCTTTCACCAAATCTGGGAAGTTTTGGCCATTATTTCTTAAAATAGTTTTTGGCCCTTTCTCTTTTCTTCTGGGTCTCCTGTCATGTGTATGCTGATAATGTTTAATGATGTCCTCCAGGTCCTTTATGCACATTTGCTTTTCTTTCTTCTTTTTTCTTTCTCTTCAGGCTCAATTTCATTTGTTCTGTTTTTTTAAGTTCACTGATTCTTTGTCTGCTCAAATCTGCTGTTATATCCCTCCAGTGAGTTTTTGTCTCAGTTATTGTACTTTTCAGCTCCAGCATTAAAATGGAAGAAGTAAAGAAAGTAGAAAGACATTCATTCTTTTTACCTTCTTCCAGAACTAACCACTATTAACAGTTTGGAATGAATCCTTCCTGATTTTTATGTATCTACAAAAAGTCATGCAAATGTATGTACATTTTTAAAAGCTTTTTGCTTTGATGTAATTTCAGACTTACCAGAAAAGTTACAATAATATACAAAGAATCCATGTATACCCTCCACCCAGATTCCCTAAATATTTTATATTTTTGTTATCCTTCTTTGTCACTCTCCTCCATCATCTATTTATCTATCATCTATATTTACATACACATATTTTTTTCAAACTGCTTGAAAATAAGTTGCAGACATAATGCCCTATTACCCCTTTATAAAAAGTGTGTGCTTTCTGAAAACAAAGACATTCTCTTACATAACCACAATAACATCAAAATCAGGAAATTAACTGTTATTGAATCACCAGTTTAAAATAATACCCTTATAGCAAAAGAACAACTTGGATCATGGATTATATTTAGTTGTTTATTCTCTAATCTCCTTTAATCTTAGTCTTTTATCATGGTTTTGACACATTTGTGGAGTACAGAACATTTATTTTGTATTAGAACTGCAAGATGGGTTTATTTGAAACTTCCTCATGGTTGTTTGATACTTCTAATGATAAATTCATTATTGGGCAGAACTGTCACAGAATTGATGTTGTGTTCTCAATATATCATATATGGAGGCACATGATGTCAATATGTCCTATTATTGGTGGTTTTAATTTTGGTGACTTGGTTAAGGTGGTGTTTGCAAAGGTAAAGTTAAAATTTTTTTCTACTGTAATTAGTATATTTTGGGGAGACACTTTGAGACTATATAAATATGGAACTTTCACCAACTTGTTTTTGTATCTACTGATTTAATGATTTTTCAAATTATTAATGTGATGGTTGCCAATTATGAGTTAGTTTTGTATGTAGTTTTAGAAAATTAAAATGTGATTATTCTGCAGCTTCTTTCATTTTGCAGTGACATCTTTTTTATCTTTATTTTAGAACATTTTAAACTTATAAATATAGATCCAACTCTAACAGCTATCAATTTTATTCATATACATACCCTTTTCCCAGTTATTTTGGAGTAACACCCAGTCATATAATTTCATTTCATATGTAATAGGTTTTTATGTATCTCTGAAAGATAGGCATTAAAAAAAACTACAATACCGTTATCCTACCTAAAAGTTCACCTTTTTTTTTTTTTTTTTGGTGGTAGTTCCCTGGCTGGGAGTCGAACCCAGGCCGCCGCGTTGGCAACTACGCCTAGCCACTATGCCACCAGGGAACCCCCAAGTTCACTTATTTTTAAGTATTACCAGGTATCCAGTTGGTGTTCCTGTTTTATCTTTTCTTTTCAGTTTATGTGAATTGGAATCCAAATAAGATTGATACATTGTGATTGCTTGAGATGTATCTC
Organism: Lyroderma lyra; assembly: GCA_004026885.1. NCBI lineage: Eukaryota > Metazoa > Chordata > Mammalia > Chiroptera > Megadermatidae > Lyroderma > Lyroderma lyra. Next base: position 18,391 of record PVJL010012948.1, on the reverse strand, counting down.
TTTTTTTTTTTTTTTTTTTTTTCTTTTTGGTATGTGGGTAGCTCCCTGACTGGGAATTGAACCCAGGCCGCAGCACTGACAGTGCCAGCGCCGAAGCCTTAAGCCACTACACCATCAGGGAACTCCCTATCTCTTTTTTATTCTATAAATTCCTTTTTATCTGTCCTTTTTTCCTTTGAAATTTTATGTGGAAGGAAACTATCATTTTTTTCCTGAAAAGTTTTCTGCAGCTAGGAGTTTGCTAACTGTTTAATTCAATTACAACTATTTTAATTAGTATTTGGATGTGTATATATAAGTATAAATACAGTAGTTCTCTCTCTTTCACAGTTTTGCTTTCTGTGGTTTCAGTTACTTGTGGACAACTGTGGTTGGAAAATACTGTGGACAGCTGTGGTTGGAAAATATTAAATTGAAAATTTGAGAAACAAAACAATTCATAAGCTTTAAATTGCACACCATTCTTAGTAATGTGATGACATTTCACACTGTCCCCCTTCATCCCATCCGGGATGTGAGCCATCCCTTTGTCCAGTGTTTCCATATTCCATGCACTGTTTACCTGTTAGTCACTAAATAGCTGTCTTGGTTATCAAATTGACTGTCATAATATTATAGTGTTTGTGTTAGGGTACCCCTTATTTTACTTAATAATGGTTCCAAAGCACAAGAGTAGTGATGCTGGCAATTTGTTATATGCTAAAGAGAAGCAGTAAAGTTTTTCCCTTAAGTGAAAAGGTGAAAAGTTCTTGACTTAATTAGGAAAATTTTAAAAATCACATGCTGAGGTTGTCAAGTAAGAATGGCTCTTTTTCTATTAGTGAATTTGTTGAAGAAAGAAAAAGAAATTCATGATAGTTTTGCTGTCATACCTCAAACTATAAAAGTTACAGCCACAGTGCATGTGTGATAAGTGCTTACTTAAGATGGAAAAAAACATTACATTTGTGGGTTGAAGACAGCAGAAAACCTGCTCTGATTGATGCAGTGTGTTGTGCCAGAAAGCATTGAATTTATATGAAGACTTCAGCAAGGGATCCCCTGAAACAAGTGACACCAAACCATTTACTGCAAGTAAGAGATGATTACACAAGATTCAAAAATCTGTTTGGATTGAAAAAAAATTATTGGGGAGAGACCACATTCACGTAATGGATATTATAGTGTATTGTTTTGTTCTATTTTTAGTTATTGTTGTTAACTTCTTACTGTGCCTGATTTATAAGTTAGAATTTATTATAAGTATGGATTTATAGGAATAGACAAAGTATATGGGATCTGGCAGAAGTAATGCCAGACCCTGTACATGAATGAATGTCTTGCCTGAGATGAACAGCACTGACAGCGCCAGCGCCGAAGCCTTAAGCCGCTACACCATCAGGGAACTCCCTGCTTGTGGTTTTGTAATAAGAAATTTGGTGTAGATTACCAGCTCATAAAAAAATGGGTATTCTTTGTGCTGGACCCTCTATATAGGGTTCAGTACTATCTGTGGTGTCAGCCATCCACTGGGGGTTCTTGGAATATACACATATGTAAATATATATGATTTTGTTTCTTTTTTCCTGCTATTTTTGTCAAGTTTTGGTATTAGTATTATGTAGATCTCATATAATAACTTGCAAATTTGGCAACATTCACTTAACAGGTACTTACTGAGCACTGCTTACAGACACTATCCTTGGTGCAGTGGTGAATGAAACTGAAGTGGTTCTTGTCCTCATAGACTTAAAGCCTAGTGCAGAAGATAGGCTATAACAAAATCTCATATAAAACTGCAAAAGCTGTATTTGTTTCCATTTTATGTGTTGTAATAGTTTAAATAAAATAGGAATGAGCTGTTTCTCAACAATTTGATAGAACTTTAAATAAAGTAATTTAATCTGGTATTTATTTTAACAAAAGTATTTTATTTGCCTGTGAAGTTACTTAACAACCCTTACCTTTTTCCCTCAAATCCTTGACATTCTTTGAAGTTGTGTCATCTTTGTATTGTTTGTTCCCTGGTTACTGCACAGTGTTCTCCTGGGAATATGAGTTTTTAAGTTTGGTGGGCAAGACTCTGGTATTTCTTTGTTTCTGGGAAAAATTATTCACATTTCATATGACTGGTACAGTCAGAATGATGTAATCCACTCAGTATGAACAGTGCTGGAAGAACAGAAAATTTATGTTTGTGATTACTTCCTCAGGTCCGATTAATAGTCTCTAGTTAGGTTTTTTTGTATTTTATATTAAACAATTACATCGTATTGCTATTTATAAAGTGAAGTAGTGCTATTAGTGTCAAATATTAAGCATTTTCTTTTTTAAAAATGGGTGTAGTCTGTACTTACTGAATCATAGACTCAACAAGTGATTACATGTGTTTATGTGCCCTCATAACTAAAGAATATGAAGTCTTATGATATTTATATATATAAGGATATAAAAACCATTAAAGTCCCTATTTATGAAAGAATATATCTAGGCCCCTAATTCTGCAAAGGTTGTCACAGGTCACTTACTCTAGGACTCTTTTTTACAGAAGAAGCCCTGTTTTTTTCAGAGGTTTTGACTAACTCCAAACCATTCCAAATTAATGGAAGCAGTGAAACTAGAACCCAATATTTAACTTTCCATAGTACTCTTTTCTTGCTTGTATTGTAGCATGAGTTTGTGATGTGATTTTTGAAAGAGTTGGAGAGGAGGTGATATTCAGCAACTTCTTGAAATTAGTTTTTTCCCAGTCAGTGTTTATTCACAATTGAAAAAGCTGAATTGATAAATTAGTGGCTGTATTTCCTCTTGGAGAATTGTGCTGTTACTAAACTGTAAATCACATTGAAGAAAACATGTTAAATGAAGTTTGTTTGTTTGTTTGTTTGTTTTTTATGTGGGTAGTTCCCTGTCTGGGAATCGAACCCAGACCACAGCGTCGACAGTGCTGAAACCTTACCCACTACACCACCAGGGAACTCCCTAAATGAAATTTATTGAACTGGTTAAGATACTTACTTGAAATTTCTAATGGGCTAATGCTTTATGTCATGCATGACTCTATTATAACTTTTAAACTAATCAGTATTCTTCTTTTCTTCCATTCTGTTAGTCTCACAGGCCTTATGATTTCAGACTAGTCATTGTTTAACTTTTTCATTTTAAGGACATTATTTTGTTTAGTTGCATTTCCAAATTACATATTAGGTAGTGTTATAGAATTATATTTTCAGAAAGATTGAGGGGAGAGAGCAAGAAGCTATGAAAAGGCCACCTCTGCTAAAGATTAGACACTGTGTTAGATGCTTGGGGGATTAAGAGGACCCCAGAATTGAGGAAAATCTTGTCTGGATTTTTCTTGATCTACTTTGGAATTAATTAGAATTCTTTCTTTCTTTTTTTTTTTTTTCATGACAAGAACTTGTTTTATTGATAAGATACAATATAAGGTGCATGAGATGTTTGGGGCCAGAATTGTTTTCCATGACTATTTTTATTGAGACCTACTTTATTCCAATCTCACTAATTTAAACGTGTGATAATCCAGACATGGATAAATTTTACTTTTCCTCTGTACTGTGGCAAAGGCATGTGGCAAATACAGTAACAACCTAACTATGATTGTATAAGAAATGCTTAATTACTTAACAACACTTTTAAGTACCCTCAACTTTGGCATTCGAACCCTTTGTTCTAGGTCAGGGGTTTGCAAATTGGCCAGTGGGCCATAACCAGCCTACTGCCAATTTTTTGTTTTTGTTTTTTTACAATGTTAATTTTTCGATTACATTTAGCATACAATGTTATATTAGTTTCAGGTGTACGATATAGTGATGAGCCATCGTGTATAACTTACAAAATCATCACCCCAATAAAGCTGGTACCCATCTGACACCATACATAGTTATTACAATATTATTGACTATGCTCCATGCTGTACTTTACATCTATTACTATTTTGTAACTGAATTTTACTTCTTAATCTCTTCCCCTTTTTCACCCACTTCTCCAACCCCCCTCCCATTTGGCAACTATCAAAATGTTCCTGTATCTCTGAGTCTGTTTCTGTTTTGTTTGTTCATTAATTTTGTCAAGATTTCATTCTTTTTTATAGCTGAGTAATATTCCATTGTATATATGTCCCACCTCTTTTTTTTTTTTCACATTCAGTATTGTATCAATTTTAGATGTACAGCATAGTGGTTAGAAATTTATATATAAAGAAGTGATCCCCTTGACTAGTCTAGTGCCCACTTGACACCGTACATAGTTATTACCTTATCATGGTATATGTTTTATATCCCCATGACTATTTTATAACTACCAATTTGTGTTAATTTCTTTACCTTTTCACCCTGCTCCCTTCCCCCAGCCATCACTCCAACAAATCTAATACCCATTTGACATCATACATAGTTGTTACAATATTATCAACTATATTCCTATGCTATACCCTACATTCCCATAACTACTTTGTAACAACCAATGTATACTCCTTAATCCCTTCCTCCTTTTTTACTCACACCCCCAACTCCCCTTTTACTTGGCAAGTATCCAAATGTTTTCTGTATCTTTGAGTTCGTTTCTGTTTTGTTTGTTTATTTTCTCCTTTAGACTCCGGATATAAGGGAAATCATATTGCATCTGTCTTTCTCTCTTATTCTACTCAGCACAGTACCCTCCCTGTCTTTTAATTGCAGCTTTTAATAAATTGAAAGTAATTGTTGATATGTAGCTTATTGCCATTTTATTAATAATTTTTCTTTCTTTTCTTTTTTCATCTTGAAGAAGTCCCTCTAACATTTTTTTTAATACTGGTTTGGTGGTGATGAACTCCTTTAGCTTTTTTTTTTGTCTGGGAAGTTCTTTGTCCTTCAATTTTGAGTGATAGCCTTTCTGGTAGAGTAATCTTGGTTGTAGGTCCTTGCTTTTCATCACCTTGAATATTTTCTGCTAATCCTTTCTGGCCTGCAAAGTTTCTGTTGAGAAAATCAGCTGACAGTCTTAAGGGAGCTCCCTTAAAAGTTACTAGTTGCCTTTCTCTTGCTGCTTTTAGAATTTTCTCTTTGTCTTTAATTTTTGGCATTTTAATTATAATGTGTCTTGGTGTGGGCCTGTTTGGGTTCATCTTGTTTGGAACTCTCTGTGCTTCCTCGGTTTGTATGTCTATTTCCTTTGCCAGGTTAGGGAAGTTTTCAGTCATTATTTCTTCAAATAGGTTTTCAATTTCTTTTTCTTTTTTTCTTCCTTTTTGGTATGTGGGTAGCTCCCTGGCTGGGAATCGAACCCCGGCCGCAGCGCTGACAGCGCCAGCGCTGAAGCCTTAAGCCACTACACCATCAGGGAACTCCTGGTTTTCAATTTCTTGCTCTCTCTCTTGTCCTTCTCGTTCCCCTATAATGCGAATGTTGTTACACTTGATGTTGTTCCAGAGATCTCTTGAACTATGCTCATTTTGGGTTGTTCATTTTTCTTTTTGCTGTTCTGATTGGGTGTTTTCTGCCACCTTGTCTTCTAAATTGCTGATTTGATCCTTTGCTTCATCTAGTCTGCTAATAACTCCTTGATTTTAGTTACTGTAGTCTTTATTCCTACTTCCTTTCTATGGTTTCTGTGTTTTTCTTTATGCTTGCTATCTCTTTGTTGAAGTTTTCACTAAGTTCATCAAGCATCCTTATAATCATTGTTTTGAACTCTGTTTCTAATTGGTTGTTTGCCTCCATCTCCTTTGGTTCTTTTCCTGGAGTTTTCTGTTCTTTCATTTGGGATGTATTTCTCGTTTCTTCATTTTGGATGCCTCTCTGTTTTTGTTTTTATGTATTAGGTAGGTCTGCTATGTCTCCCAGTGTTGCTGGCACAGTACTCCTGGTCACCTGGGCTGGTTGCTCTGTTAGATTCTGGTTTGGTGCCAGTGCTTCTCAGCAAAAGTCTCTCAGAGCACACTGAGATCAGTCACTGCCCACCTGGGTCCTTCAGACTCATAGTTTTCCAAGGAAGATTGCAGTGTGGGCAGGGCTGACTGCTCACTGGAGAAAGTGCCTCTGGCATTAGGGGAGTTGGGCAGGGCAGGGTTCCAGTGAGTCAGCAGAGTGGAGGGATTGACCTCACCAGACCAATCGGGTCTAGATTTGGTCGTGTAGGGAGAGGTTGTAACACTGGAAAGATGGTCCTGCCCACCAGCTGCCTGGGAGGATAATCCACCCAGGAAATGTGGCACTGTCCTTTAGCCCTCTCCTCAAAGCCACACACTTCATTTTGCCCCCCTCTCCCCACCATATGCCTCTAACACCTCTGGAGTCACATTCCCTCTGCCGGAGCCCAAGGTGAGTGCTTGTGATTGACTGAGTCTGCACAGGCACTTTAAGAGGATGTATAGGTTTTCTGCAGTCTTCTGTCCCACCTGGAAGGTCAAAATTCCCACTATTTTTTACAGCCAGATGTGGTGGGGCGCCTCTTCCCAGCACCAGTGCAATAGAATGGGGAGCCTGGTATGGAGCTGGGGTCCCTTGCTCCTTCGGAGGGGAACCTCTGCTGCTAAGATATCCCTGTTGATTCTCCACTGCCATACAGAGGTTTGGGGCTAATCTGTTTCATGTCTCTCCCCTCCTCCTACCAGTCTCACATGACTTCTTTATCTCCTTAGTTATAAAACTTTAGTTGAACTAGACTTCAGATGGTTCTCCAGGTTCGTTGCTCTATAATTTAGTTGTAATTTTAATGTGTTCACTAATGAAGCAGGCATATTTTTAATCTACTCTGCCATCTTGGATCTCTCTCCTCTGTTGCCTGTTTTTGCATTGCCTGTGGTTGATTTGGAGTAATCTGCCTCTTTCTTCAGTCTTTCCTTGGCTTCTATGTGTTAGCTAGAGTTCTTAACTGCAGTTTCTATGAAATCAGATTGGATCAGTAATTTGCCTTGACAGTGCTATCTTTTATGTACTCCTTGTCACTTTTTAAATTTTAGCAAGTTAATATTGAACTATAGCCAGTTTTTAATAATAATTAAACTGTCAAATGAGCTTTGCATTGAGTCCCTAGCTGCTTTTTTTATAGCCTTGAATATATCATATGATTATAACTTGATAAAACCTCATTTATAAGAGTAATTAGTGAGACAGAAGAAAAGAACAAAGATGCAAATATTAAAAACAACAATAAAGTAATTAGTGAGAAAACATGTACATTATATAGCAACTTGACTTTTCAGATAATTTTCATTTTCTAAGTTTTTCATAAGGCAGGCATTTTGTTGGGTTTTAAGTTTCAGAAACTTGTTATTTTTGCCCATTAGCTTTCTGTGTAGAGTGAAAATAGGATTTATACATTTCGGCAGTTGCGTAATTTTACTTATATCTTTGATTCATTTGGAACTTATTTTGGTATAGAGTGTGAGGTGAACATCTAACTTTTTTTTAGGTGTCTACCCAATTCCTCTCCTATCCCTTCCCAGATTTTTAAATGCAGCTTTATTACATACTAGATTTTCAAATTTTGGATATTTTTATGGATTTCTACTCTGTTGCATTGATATGTCTGTTTATGTACTACTGTGGCACAGCTTTAACTACTGTGTATTTTAGTAAGTATTTTGATATCTGGTAGGCAGTCTCCCATGATTATTTTCTTTGGCTTTTTCTTGGCTGCTGTTGCTTAATTGTTATTTCCATATGAACTTTATAATCAGCTTGTCTAGTGATAAAAAAAACAAAAACAATACCTCAGTTTTCATTTGCATCAATGCCAGATTTATATAGCAATTTAGGGAGAATTGATCTTAATGATGTTGTATGCCATATCCAACATTATCATATGGCTTTTCAAATGTATGTCATCTTTTGTGTCTTTCAAAAGACCTTCAGTTTTCTTCCTTTACATCTATAGTTTATTTCCATTTATCTCTTGTGATATGTTGTATGTTTCCATTATATTTCTTATCTGGTCATTGTATGTATGAAGGCTATTTTGTTCAGAATATTAATTTTGTATCCAGAAACAATTTATTGTGTTCTCTTATATTTGTAATAGCTTTGTAGTTTGTTTCCCTGGTAAATAGTCTCTTTTCTGACTTTTCATACTTTTTTCTTTTATCTGATGTTAAATAACAGTGTTAAACAATTGTGATAGTAATGGACATCTTTGTCTTGTTCCTGTGTTTAGTGGGAACGATTCTTAGTTTGCCTATTAGCCAGCATTCTCTGGCTTTGATATTGAGAGAGATGGGGTTTTTTTGTTGTTGTTGTTGTTGTTAGTTTGTTTTTAACCTTATTGTTAAGGATGGCTATATGATTTTTCTTCTTTGACCTATTAATATGTGGTGAATTCTATCAACAGAGTCCATTGAACTGTCCTGTATTCATGGGATAAAATCTCACTTCGACATGATGTATTCCTGCAATGTACTACTAAACTTGGTTTGCACTTTTTGAGGAGTTTTAGTCTGTATTCATACATGAGATTTTTCTGTAGGTTTTTCTTTTATGCTGTCAATATTGTACATACTTTGTAATAAAAAGTTAGAAACATTCTTACATTTTGGAACAATTAAAATCTTATTGGAGTTAGGTTTCTTTTGGGTAGCAGGAACTTTTTGGTAACTTTTTCTTCTATGGTTTAGGTCTGGTTAAGATTTTTGCCTTTTCTAAAGTCAGTTTTGTTGTTTTCCTAGAAAATTATCTATTTTATCCAGGTTCTCAAATGTATTTGCCAAGAAGTGAACAAAGCAATGTCATAGATTATTTTAATTTCCTCTATTTGTATACTTACTCCATCCTCCTTTTTTTTTTTATTAAGTTAGCTGGATGGTTTATATATTTTCCATAGAACCAGTTCTTGGGGTTGTTATTTGATCTGCTTTTCTGATTTTTAGTTGATAATTTTCTGCTTATGTCTTTACTGTCTCCATTCCATTGTTTTTCATAAGTGGTTATTTACATTCTGTTCTGAGTCCTTGTGCTGTGAATTTTCCTGAGTACTGCTGTAACTGCCTATTGTAGGTTCTCAAATACATTATTTTCATTGTCACTATCTTCTGCAATATTATTTTTGTTTCCCTCTTTGATCTACGAGCTCGGACAATTAATTTCGGGTATTCATCCTAGAAAAAAATGCAGCTATATACCATACCACATCGCTGAAGGTCACTATAGTCACCTTCAAAGTACTCCCTTGGGAAGCTGTGCACCAATGCCAGTGCCTAGTCCACCCTTTAAAGCAATTTTGAAATTCTTTTTCTGGAATAGCCATCAGTACTGTCAAGGTTATGACACCTTACCGAGTTGTTTGTACAGTGCTGCCAACGTAAGTGCATGGTGGCAAGTTGGTGAACTTGTCAGATTTTGGGCACGACAATACTTTGATGGCCATTCCAGAAAAGGAGTTCCAAAATTGCTTTGAAGAGTGGACTAGGCACAGGCATTGGTGCATAGTTTCCCAAGGAGGAAGTCCTTCAAAGGTGACCATAGTGATATACAGCAATGAGGTATGTAGCACTTTTTATAGGATGAGTTCCCGAAATTAATTGTCTGACCTCGTATGAGTTCTATAAGAGAGGGTTCAGAAAATCCAGTAGTAAGACTTTTTTTCTGATGTAATTAATTTTTATTTTTTATTATTATTATTTTTTTGCCTTTTGCCTTTTGATTATTGGGTGCCTTACATCTGGTTTTGGAAATGTATTGGAATTTTTTCGTGTGGCCTAATATTTACTCATGTTTTTGGAAGGTGTTTTGTGGGTACTTAAAAAGGTATATTAGGCTTTTAGGGTGCTTTTGACATAAATTAGATCTTACGTATTTCTACTTAGTTGTTCTGTTTCCTATACTTGTTTTACGAGTGGTGATGCTGTTTGAGGCAATTCATAACGTTAGCTCTTCATTATAGATTGCATCCCTTATCATCAGTAAAGCCAAACATCTGTTACATCTCCATGGAGCCTGTAACCTAGAAACATTTTTGTATTTCTAGGTATTTTTATTCTTTTAGAAACCACTGGTATACGAGGGTTGTCCAGAAAGTATCCAGCCGAGTAATATGAAAAAATAGAGGCATTTATGGCTCGATATTTTCCAGACAGCCCTTGAATTCTTTTAAATTTTTTTTCTTTCTCGGTAGTCACAATCTTTCATTATTTACTTATTATCATTATTGATTGATTGATTAATTGATGGCCCTCTTGCAGGTATCTGGGGTTTCTTTTTTTTGGTGGGGTAGCTCCCTGGCTGGGAATCGAACCCAGGCCGCGGCGTTGAAAGTGCTGAAGCCTAGCTACTACACCACCAGGGAACTCCCTCTGGGGTTTCTTATACCCCTCTGTTGCTCATTTGATTTTATTCCCCTCTAATTACAAAGTATGTGTATGTGTGTCAGTCTGTTGATATGTGCTCAATATAGAAAACCTGGAAAGCAGATAGCACAAAAGAAAAAACCAAAAGTCCCACCTGTAAATCCATTACTCAAATATAACAACCATTGTAAGACTGTTTCATACCCACATACACGTAACATCTTTTTCAAAATGGCATAGCCTGTTATATCTTGTTTTTACAGATTAGTGATTCAGATTTAGATTTTCCTTTTTAGCTCTCTATAAGACTGTGGTATTCTGGAAAAATCTGACTAAACAAACAGTATTTCAGTTGAATTGAAAGAAAAAATAAATGCATAAAGAAACTTACTCAGGCTATTGAAATGCTCTGCAGTATGAATCAGTGTACTGTTGATCTCTTTTGTTGGCCTTCCATCTTCAGCCAAATAAGCTGATGTCCATCAACCAATAATTAGGGGTCTTACTTAGTTTTGCATACACAGCTTGTGGACAGTGATAGGTCCTGAAAATGGTGCGTGGCTAATTCTCAGACTTGAAGAGACTAAATGTGAGTGAGGTCTTGTAGACTCCATTCATTGTTCATAGCTATATTCTTTACTCAGAATAAGATTCTACCATGTTCAAATCAAAATCTACATTTTGTGTGTAGGTATACCAGTTTACTGATAGAGTACTTGGAAAATGATTTATTCTCTCTTGCAAGTTACATTCAGTTCACCAACCTTTGTTGAACTCTTGCTGTGTCTCAGGCAGTGTGCAAAAGTATGTTTTTGTTTTTCTAATTAGACTTATTTGAGATTATTATTTTATATATGGTATAGGAATATGGTTTCCAGTCTTCTTTTTTTTTTTTTTTTTGCTTTTTGGTATGTGGGTAGCTCCCTGGCTGGGAATCGAACCTCGGCCGCAGCGCTGACAGCACCAGCGGCGAAGCCTTAAGCCACTACACCATCAGGAAACTCCCAGTTTCCAGTCTTCTGAATTGCATGGATCATTAAAATTTTTTCTTTTTCTTTTTTTTTTTTTTTGCCTTTTTTTTTGTATGTGGGTAGCTCTCTAGATGGGAGTCGAACCCAGGCCGCAGCACTGATAGCACCGGAGCCTTAAGCGACTGCACCACCAGAGAACTCCCTTGTCTTTTTTCTTTTTCTTTTTTTTTTTGCCTTAAAATTTTTTAAAGTGTGTGTGTAGGGGGGTTGATTGCTATGTGGTTGCCAGCTTTTTATTTTGCCAAGTAAAGACATCTTTAAAAAGTTACTGTGTATAGTAAATGATGAAATCATTTATTCTCAATGCTGAATAATGTTATTTGGAATATTTTTCCTTCGTTTTGTTTTACCATTATAGATTTATGTAGGTTTGGCTGATTATTCAATATAGTACCCTTATTTTACTGATGAAGGACCTGAGGCTCCAGAATGTTTCTGAGAACTGAGAGATAAGAAAGCTTTTTCTCATGAATATCATATAGCCTAGTATTGACATATTAATAGTTACATGTGTGATTTTTGTCATGTATGTTGGTATGAATACTACTTGTGTGTGTGTTAACTTTGTTTTTAGACTTAAAATTGATGATTCCCAAAGCCATCTATTTCTGTAAATTGGAGAATTTCCTGGATTAATTTGCATCTTGGTAAATTCCTGATTGTAGCTCTTACAGCATAAATGTGACTGTGGTAGCTTATTGATATACTAATTTGCTGTTGTGTATTGGGAACCTGTTTGTAGAGTGTAGTAGTAATTTAATGATGATACTAGAAAGGAAAGAAAGAAAATGAGAACATTATTATACTTTTTTAGGCTTTCTCTTCCTTTTAGGAAAGGGCCTGAGCTTTGCCAGAATATTTGTTTTCATTCTTCTGGTCTCCTACTCTTACCTTCCTTCCTCTACCTTCTTTACCTTTCTCTTTTTCCATTCCTCACTCCGTCTCTTCTGCCTCTTGGACTCTAGCTCCTTCTTTTCCCGCAGTTCTCATTACCTGTTTCCCTCTTTTTGCTCTTAAATATCTTTAATCAGTGATTCAAAATTTAAGTTACTAGGTTTTCTTCCTGTAGCATTTGAACTGAGGTAGCACTGTTGTTGAAGTTCCTGATTGCTTCAGGGACTTGTACATTTTATTAGTGTAAAAATTTATGAATGAAGAATGTGTGCTATTGTTATTTCTAGTTGATACTTTTCCCTTAATAGAAACATTTATATTTATTTTAATGAAAACATGTTTGCTTATGACATTTATTTTCCCTGTGAGCATTTGTAGTTTTACGTTAGGGGCAAGTGTGTTTTTTTAGTCTTGTTTTTTGCACATTTTTTATATAAAGTAATTCAGTCCAGCTTGTAACACTTTAGTTTTTTAACATTTTAAAACTTACACTTATTTCCCATTAATTCTGTTCTTTCACACGACCCATCTTTGGAACTTTCCATAATTTAACCCTTTTCCAAAATTGAACATTTAGATTATAAAAAGGAATTATAAAATAAAGATTTGTAATAAAATTAGGAATTTTATGAGGAAGCTATGAATGTATACCACTTGATTTTGCTTAGGTATTCTAGGAAAACAGAGTTGATCCTAAGTAGCTGTTAAAATGTCTTTGATTCTTGAGAGATAGTGAAGTTTTACTGCATAGCAAACAGAAAAATCTTTGCTGTAAGTGACCAAATACGGATATCTCATATTCTTAAGGTTTGTGAAAAATATAGTAATATGAATTGCATTTAGCAGACTTTCTTAATATTTAAAGCAAACCCCTATAAATTCTATATTTTGTCAGCTCTATTGAGGCATAATTTTAAAGAATGGACACATCCTTTTATTTAGTAATAAGGAGTACTATATTTTTATTTTTACTTACTATTTCTTTAATGCAAATTTTGCTTTGTTGCAGATAATACCCATGCTTAAACAGCAGGGTAGGGAGGGGGAGTTTTATATTTACATTTCCCTAACTAATGAATAACAGTCTCGAACATGTCATGTGCTTCTTGGTTATCTGTATGCTTCTTTGGAGAACTAATTATTCAGATCCTTTTGCCTATTTTCTAATTGGGTTATCTGTCTTTTTGTTACTGAGTTGTAGAGTATACATATATTGTGTGTATTCTAGAATAGATACAAGACCCTTATCAAATACATGATTTGCAAATATTTTCTCCAATTCTGTGAGTTATCTTTTGGTAGAGTCTTTTAAAAAAAGCTATTACGAATACATTTATATTTGCTTGAACTTCTTTAAAACATTCCCAGTATTAGGTTGTTTGCAAAATTATTTATTAAATCAGAGGCTCAAGCAGCCTCTCCCAAGCCATTTACCTCTCAAAACCAGCTGCTTCTTCAAATAGCTGATATCCCATAATATCAATAAATATTAGGGACACAGAGATGAAAACACTCATTTCTTGCACCTGTCTGTCAGTATATTCATAGCTCTCATTTTTGCTGGATGCTTAGATACTGCTTTTCCAGTAAGATTTAGAAAAACATATTTCTGGTATGCGCTTGTGTGGGAAGGTTGAGGCTGCCAAGAATCTAGCTTCTGGGTTTAAAGTCTCATTGTATTGTTGTGACTTTTGTATAATATGATAACCTGAAGCCTATAAGAACCTATGCACATATAAAAAGGTTAAATCATTTTCAGTATGGCTTGTTAGTTCTTTGAAAATTGGTGATCCATATACTTTATAATTTTAACTCCATTAACTAGACTATCAAGCAGATTACTTCATCCCCACATCATGCTGGAAACTGAAACTTTTACAGTAAAACTTGAAAGAAATTATAAAATAATAACCGTTAGCCATATAATACAGAATCTGTAGAAAAATGTTATGAATTATTTTCAGTCCTACCACCTAGAGGTCACTTTAAATTTTTTTTTTTCCATTTTTATTGTTAGACTTATTGGGGTGACATCTGTTAGCAAGGATTACATAGGTTTCAGGCATACAATTCTACACTGCATTGTCAACTTACTTTAAATATTTTTAATATATTTCCTTCTGATTTCTTCTTTTCACTAATTTAAAAATATGGCTCGTTTCTTTTGAAATCTGAGAATGCTTACATTTTACATAATACTTTTTAATCCTTACAGGAGTTTGTCTTCTATTCAGTGTTGTTATTAAGTCCAGCACAGTTAATTAACCAGTGACTATTTGTGAGTCAAGGAAATGGCATGATAATTGTTTGCAGTTGACAGTTTAAACTATCTTTGATTGACATTCAATGTGAGGACACCTACACTTCTGAGGTCACTAGACATTAGGACAAATATATGCCTCTTGCTACTGTTACAGTGTGACTTTCTGCCCAATGTAGGACAGGTAGATAAGTTAGGATGTAATGTAAGCTAGGGAAGTGCTTCTATGAAATGGCCCTGGCTAAGTTAGAATCAGAAATGACCTATTGAAAGTGGTTTGTTTTGTTTGTTTGGTAACTGTTTTTTCCCCCAGTAAAGTGAGTTTAAGTATTATCTATAGATTATAAAAATTAATGAATAAAATTCTCTTTATCATTAAGTAAAATGATTAGTTATTTCATTCATAATAGCCATTATGAAAATGAAAAGATGTCACTCATTTTTTTTCTTTCCCTTCCGATATATATAAAATAATCATTCTTTAGTCGCACAGCTTTCCAAATTTAGAACTACTTTTTATTGGCAACAACTGTTGATATAATTCACATGCCATATAATTTATTCATTTAAGAACATAATTCAGTGGTGTTTAGTATATTCACAGAGTTTTGGTACCATCATCACAGTCAATTTTAAACATTTTTATCACCCATGGAGAAATTTGTACTTACTAGGCATGGTGATTGAATTTTAAAAATTGTCTTAACTTTGCTCTGTGTTTGCTAAGTTTAGAAGTTATTTTACCAGTTAAAGACATAGTATTAAAACAATGTTATTTGCATTTTTCAACTTGTCTATCTTTTGTTTTCCTAAGCTAAGAGACTTACAATTTTTAAAATTTTGCTTTTCAGTAAAGAATTTCATTGTTAGAAACCATATATCACTGTAGAAAATCCTTGTCCATCATGAAGAAAGCATTCTAATAGAACTTCTCACAGCTCTATTATTTATTTATTTAAAGATGGCCAAGTTTAAGTGTTTAATAGTGAAAACTACATATACTTAAAAATTTATTGTTCAGTCAAGAGAATACAGATTAAAACAGCTCCTAGTTCCCCCCATCCATCCAAGAAAAAAAAAAGAGTAAATTAAATATGTAATTTACTTATGGTTTTATGTTTTTTTTCCCTTCATTTTTTGAATTTTATACAAAGTGAAAGCAGTACAAAAGGTTGTGTGTCATTCATTTCCCATTTCAGAAATTTCAGTCTTAACAGTTATAATTGTCAGTAAAAGGTCTGTATTTGCATAATTGAAAAAAAGGAATTTTTTTTAGCCTATCATTGACATATTTTTTTTTAATTTTTATTTTATTTTATTTTTTTTTGAGTTCTCTTTCCATCACCTTATATTTAGCTTCCCCTCCCTACTCTCCCTCATTGACATATTTATAGTTTATATGAGGAAGATAAGTTTTTCCTTGTGATAGTTTGCATGTAAGTTGGTCAGTGGCTAGTGTGCTATTCTAATTTTTTTTTTTTTCAGAACATACAGATTTGAGAAATGTTTAATTTTTCTCTAGAAAACTAATTTCTACCCCTTTCTGGTTTCTTTTTTGAGACTTTGGAACTGAGACATTTGAGGGCTATGTCAGTCCTGCCACTCTTGTCTTCCAGTTTCCTTATTATAGTTTAATTTTTTAATAATAATTTGTTTATATTCCCTTAAGGCATCATGAGCCTAAGAAAAATTTCTTTGTTTTTCAGGTTCTAAATGGCTTCTAAGAAGTTGGGTGCAGATTTTCATGGTAAGTACACTGTTAGATATCATGCTTCAAGTTAGGATTTAATCAGAGAATTTAAATCACTTAGCATTGTTTAAGTACCCCTTTTCATGTTTTTAAGTGAGCAGCTTGAGAAAAAAAAGTTGTACAACAGTTTAACATACATATTCCAAAGGACTTCAGATAACTTTAATATTGTAGTAGTTCTTCAAATGGATAAGAGTCTCTCTATGGTTATTGTATTATACTTGACGCTGCCAAAGATGGATGAGGAGCCTGCCTATTTTTGTTCTTTAGCCATATTTTGAAGTAATTACCATTCATTTTCTTTCTTATTCCCTGGTCATAGCTCTTCTCCATCTCAGGTGTAAAAAATTCTCAACCTTTAGTGAATAATTTTTTGGTTTAGACCCCCTTCTCCAATAAAAAAAAGCAAATAAGCTATGATCAGTAGATCAATATATTATAGTAGTATCAGTAGTAATTATAAATTTGCATTAGAAACTAATAGTTTATCTTTTTCTAAGCTGTGACCTTCTAAAATAGGATATACTAAAAACCTTTATTAGCTACATTTGGGAGGAATGGAGGTGCCTAAGAAGTTATAATTAGACTCTCTTTTTATACAGTAAGAATTAAACACCAGAAATGTTCATATAACAGAGTTATTATAAAAGTTGATTTGAAATCAATCTGCCATTTAAAAAAATAAGGTCATTCTAAGAATGATTTGCTAGACTGCTTGGCAGTATGTGTTAATTTGCTCTTCTGATCTACAAGTGGTTGCTTAATAGTATCACTTAGTTGAGTCAGGGTGGTGTAGTAGTCACTGTGGTTTTTACTTGCTTAAATATTTTATACAGCACTTTTAATATTTTGATCTACATTGTGCATTTACTTACATACATTACTTGTATGTTTTGTTAAATCCTTTGGAGTTAAGTTGTTTAAACTGTGGACTTTGCATTCTGTATAACAGGTCAGGCATCAGATCTTCCAGGTAAGTTTTATCCTACTGTTTAAGAATTATTACAGGACTCTTTCAAACTACAGTAATGCACTTCATAACGATGTTTGGTTAACAGCAGACTGAATATAGGATGGTGGTCCCATAAAATTATAAAGGAACTGATAATTTCCTATATCGCCTAGTGATGTCATAGCCCTCATAACATCATAGCATAGCAATGCATTACTCACACGTTTGTGGTGATGCTGGTGTAAACAAACTTACTGTGCTGCCATTTGTATAAAAATATAGTACATACAGTTATGTACAGTACATAATACTTGATAATGATCGTGAATGACTATGTTACTGGTTTGAGTATTTACTGTACTATACATTTAATCGTTATTTTAGAATGTGCATTTTCTATTTATGTTAAAAAAACTTGCTGTAAAGCAGTATGGTGTGTTATGCTGACAGAAGCCTCATACATCTCATACTTACTGCGTCTCTTGATTGCATCATTTTCTCTTGTGCTTGATTTAATCCTGTCTTGTTTTGCTCATCGTGGACCCTAAGTGTACAGAAATCCACTGCTGATGTTGCCAGTAAAAGGCCACATTGAATGACTGCCAAATTAAGAGTGATCAAGGACTACGAAGGTAGAAAATCAGTGATGGTTATTGCTTACTAGTCAGGCATGTCCCATTCCACCATAGCTATAATCTTGAAGATGAGAAGAAAGTGGCAGAAGCTATTAAAGGATCTGCTTCATTGAAGGCAGTGAGACTAACAAAAATTGAGAAGGCCCTGTTTCAGACATGAAGAAACTTCTAATGACCTGGATTGAAGACCAGGCACAAATGCATATCCCTCTCGGCACTATGATGGTCATGTCCAAAGCAAAACATTTGGAGGAAGAAAAGGCTGGACGGGGGTTCCCCGATGGTGTAGTGGCTTAAGGCTTCAGCGTTGGCGCTGCGGCCTGGGTTCGATTCCCTGTCAGGGAGCTACCCACATACCAAAAAGCAAAAAAAAAAAAAAAGGTTGGACCCACCTATGATGCTGAGTTTACTGCTGTCTCTGGGTGGTTTAAATGATTGAAGAACTGTTATTCATTCCATAATGAAAAGTGAGTGGTGAGTCAGAGTGTAGTTGTGAAAGCAGCTGAAGAATTATTGGAAACTCTAGATGCGCTGATTGTGGAGGAAAATTACTTGCCAGGGCAAATACTCAATATGGATAAACCTCTCTTTCTGGAAACAGATGCCTA
>PVJL010012947.1:0-34592 GCA_004026885.1 Lyroderma lyra | reverse complement strand
TGCTCACCCTGTTTTTTACAGTTCTCTCAGAAATCCTTTTTTTTTTTTTTTTTTTTTTTTTTAAATTTTGGTGCCATGGTTTTGGGAAGACACCTAGAGATGAGCTCTAGCTTATGCTGATGCCTTTAAAATATCCCCCAAAAACTTTATTTTCAAATTCTGTCGTGTGTTTTCCCCCTCACGTCCTTCGTTTTGTGGATCCCCTGGTGGGAGGTGCAGGCTGGCAGGTCCGGGGAGGGGCGCTCGCTGTCCCCTGTCCCAGCCCAAAGCTGCCCGTCGCGTGTGTGTGTGGCAATCTGGAGTTCATTTTCTGTGGATCCCCGTGCCGCCAGCCGTCTCTTCGAGTCCCTCGCTCTGTGCTTTTGCATGGCTGTATCGAACACAATATGTCTCTTTATAGCTAACGTGTTATTTTTATGTGCCTTCCTTTATTACACACGAAATGAAATCATCTCTGACATGTTTTGTACTCACTGAATTTTTATTAGAGTTGTATCTTTCATCAATAATAACATAAGCCCCAACACCCTTCTCTGGAATGTTTCCTGAGCTCCTGCCACTGTCTGGAAAGAGTGCTGTCGCCACCTTGTTTGAAATGGGTTCACCTCCATTGCTTTTATCTCTTCAGATAATCCTTTAATCCCGGTTCCTTGCCCACAGATTCTGACTCTCCATGCCAGAGCTGCTGTGACAGCCCACAGAACAGAGTGGTGGGCGAGGCTGGCTCGCTCGTTCGTCAGTTTGGAGTCATTACAGAACCATTAGTCTGGTGCCCACCGTGGTGACAACTGGAGGTCTCGTACCTGAGGCCAGCTGTCTTCATCCATAATCAGGGACGTAGCAGCTACGTATGCAACCAGAAAATTGAATCATCAGTGTCATTGGTGCATGAAATTATGGCATTTACCTAAAGAATTTCTGGAAAAGGGTAAAAGCAGGTTTGGCCAGAACCAGTTCTTACGCAAGTCAGCCGAGGGTGTTCGGTAAAACCCGGAGATAGGTAGTTTTCTGTAAGGGGAAGAGGCACCGTCCGGGCACGTTTGGAAGACAGTTTCTAAAAGATCATCCTACAAAATACGATCACATTCCTTTTAATTTTCTTTGTTTTTTAAATACAACTTTTTAAGTAGGGAATACATTCAGGTGGTTGAGAAAGGAAAATTTAATAGAAAAGAATACAGTAAAACGTCTCCTTGTGTCCAGTTTTCTCACCCCATCACCACCTGTTATTGGGTTCTTAGATATCCTTCCAGAAATAATTGTAAGCATTTATTAGTTTGTGCGTGTGCACATGTATTCTTTTTCTCCTTTTTTAAAAATATAAAAGAATACTGTAGGCAATGTTCTGTACCCCACTTTTTATAAGTGTCACTATATTTTGGAGGTCTTATCTGTGCGTGGAGATCATTGCCGTCTTTCTCCTTCTCTGCCAATGTATGTACCATAATTTATTTAACTTATCTCCTATGGATGGGCCTTTGAGTTGTTTTCTAGTATTGTACTGTCATAAGCAGTGCTGCAGTGAATCACCCTGTTTCTACATCATTTCACACATTGTATGCAAGTTCTTTAGCATGCTAAATGACCGGAAGAGGAATTATTGGACCTGAAGTTACATGCATTTATAATTTTGATGACGGCTGCCACATGGCTCCTCCCCTCCCCCCAAGTCACGGCAAGCATTGAGGATAACTGTTTCCAAACAGCCTCACCAGAGAGTTCCCTGGTGGTGTAGTGGCTAGGCTTTGGCGCTTTCAATGCCGCGGCCTGGGTTTGATTCCCAGCCAGGGAACTACCCCCCACCCCACAAAAACAAAACTAACAGCCTCGCCAGATAATACAGCTGCTCAAGTCCATTGCCCATTTTTCTAGTAGGTCCTTGGCCTTTTACCTGTTTATTTCTAGCTCTTCATATAACTAGAGAGATTAACCCTTTGCCTATAATTTGAATGCATGGAAGAAAATCCCATTGGTAGTGTTTGCCCTTTGACTTCGCTTGGGGTGTATTGGCATGTAAAAGTTTCATTTGTATTTGTTCATATTTGCTGACTGTGACTTTTATGGCTTCTGGATTTTTAGGCATGACTCAAAAGGCCTTTTCCATTCCAGGGTTAATGAGGAATTTTACCATGTTTTTGTCCTATCATTTTCTTTCTACATATTTGGAATTTATTGTGGTATGTACTTGTACAATAGAAAACCAACTTTTTTCTTTTTTCTAAGAACCAGTCATCCTTATATCACTAGTTGGATATATATTTTCCCCCCACTCATATGAAATACCAACTCATTTGTATTTGGATTGATTTCTGGACCTCGTACTCTGACCTGTTTGTCTGTCTTTATAGTTAATTATGTTACTAGTGTCCCCCTATTCTAATCGTGAAGGCTTTATAACATGTTGTATTCTCTGAGGGGGCTGCCCTTCCTCTTCTTTTTCAGGTTTTTTTTTCTTCTCTTGGTAGTCTTATATTTATTTTCTAATATACTTGAGGATAAACTTGTGTAATGATTTTATGAGCAGAACATTACATTTATAAATTACCTTAACAGAAATGGACATCTTCCTGTCAGTGTGTCTGCCTGTTCAGTCGTCTTTTGTGTCCGTCAGAGAGGATTGAAACATTTTCTTCCTGAGGGTTTCATACATTTCTTATTTAGTCAGTTCCTTGATATTTTATTTCATGTGTGCTATATTAAATGGATGTTTTTCCCTGGAGTGGGTCTCCTAATTGGTGGAAGTTGATATATAATATGAAGTTGGTATATTATATATAATATAAGAAAACTATGGATATCTGCAAGTTGATTTCATATCTTGCTGATTTTCTGAGTTCTCTTGTGGTTTATGATAGTTTTTCAGTTGATTTTTGGGGGGAGCTTTCCAATATATGATCAACTTGTCTCTTAGTAGTCCTAGTTTTATTTACTCCATTTCAATTTTTGGATTTCTTTAGGCTTCTCCTGGTTCCCCTTCATAGGATGTGAAATAACAGTGGTGATAGTGAGCTCCCTTGTCTTGGTCCTTTCCTGGTCCTTGTTCTTTATGGCTTGTATTTTGGTGTTGTCACATTAAACATGACCCTAGCTTTGGGGTTGAGATGAATATATTTTATCATGTCAAAGAATCATACATCTAGTTCTGTTTGATTGAGTGGTTTTGATATTATTAAGAATGGTGGTTGAATTTTGCCCAATACTTTTTCAGTGTTTGTGGTCTGTTTACATGATTTTATTCTTGAGCTGTTAATATGATGAACTAGTTTGATGGATTAACAAATATTAGGCAATCTTGGCATCATTTATTGTTTAAACTCCATTTGGTCATGATGTAATATTCTTTTATTGTGCCTCTTGAGTTTATGTGCTAATATTTTTGCATTGATATTTACAAATGAGATTGGTCATGAGTTTTCTTTAATACATAATAATTATGAGGTTTCCCACTTATTTTTAAAAGGTTACATTTACTTTTTGTGTAAAAGAGTGTTTTTTAAATAATTTCATGCTGTGAACAAGATGTTATAAAGCGTGTTTTGATTAAAGGAACACATAGCTTCAAGGACTGGTTAGGAGTATGTTTATGTATGTGGGTACAAATTAAAACTATTAACAAAGATAAGGTTTGTCTTTTTTGGGAGACAAAATATGGAAAATAATTAATTAACATTTTATTTATACGAAACTATTTCCTAAAGCAGTGGCCTCAAAGTGTGGTCCCCAGACCATCAGTAACTGTGGTACCTGAGAGCTGGTTAGAAATGCAAATTAAATAACCAAGCTCTACCCAGCTGTCCTGAAGCTGAAACTACAGGGAGGAGGCCCAGCGGTCTGTGTTTTCATAAGGCCTCTGGACGAGCTGCATGTCCATATAACCCCGTATCCGTACACTACAGTTTGAGGACCATTGCCTTAAAACTGCAGGCTGGTCTTCCCTCCTTCAGTCTGAATGTTAGGAGTCCTTAGTTGTTGACTCTCTGAATAAGGACAGATGATCTTTATTTCCTCCATTTACTCTCCAGAAATAAAGGTTTATTGTGTGTTTAAGGCTTTATGGCTTGTTCACAAAAGGGAGTATTTGCCGAGCCTCTCTCCCTGTGAAACTTGGGAAAATTAAATACTGTTGTGAAATATCAATAGAGCATCATTTACACACCGCCTCTGTCCAGGCAGAGATCTTAAGCTAACCAGTTAGACTTCGTTTTGGGAGTGTGAGCAGGTCACATATCTGCATGCTTTCTACATGTGCCCTGTATGCATGAGGCACCTTCCTGGGTTTCACTGGATTTGAGGTGGGGGCTCCAAGGGCAGGGGCCCAGCAGCCTCAGCTCTCCACCTCCTAGTCAACCACATGAGACCTTTGTTCTGTTCCCCTGAGTGAGCGAATGCGGGGAGGAAGGTGAAATCACGGAGGGCTGCACCTTGCCTTCATCTCCCCACACTGCCATTAAACTGAGGAAATCATGATAATTCACGAACCAGAAAGGGCTTCAGCCAGTGAACAATTTTCACCCAAAGGCCACTTGCGTGCCCTTCCCTTCTGGGTGCAGAGTTCATTTCTGTGACATCACTGATTTACAGAGGGCAGGTTGCTCGTAAGCTGGTTGGATGAAGTCGTTCTGGAGGGCAGGGTGGCTGAGGCTGCAGCAGTGTTGAAGTGGGTTTTGATAACCTGCCTCTCGCCCCCGCAGTGGTTGTCACCCTGGAGTAATTAGATCTGAGTGGGGTCTGTCAGGATGCTGGGGGTTTACCAGTGACCAAGCATAGTTTGCTGAAACTGGCCCTCAGGTGTCTTGTCCAGTTCTGGGAGCTTCCAGACTAACATATTTCTGTGCTTTGCAGATGTTTCCCTGGTATATGTGTGTGTGGTGAGTTAGGATTGAGGTGTTAAATAAACCACTTCTCAGGGACTGCAGCATGTGCACCTCTGTGCCAGCCAACTGTGTCAACTACACCTGCTTCCCTGCCGCCCATCCAGGACAGAAATGACCTCACCCCAGTCCGTATCTCCACGGACAGGAGGCCTGAGGGCTAGAGACTGGGATTGGTAGAGCTCAAGGAAGCCCAGGGAAGCCTACAAGGGTCTGTGCATAGGCTGGGTCTAATATTTGTGGGATGTGTGACAAGAATATAAATGGAGAGTCACATACTCTAAATAATTAGCTAAGCAATCAAAAGAGCCCCTGTTAAACAGTAACATATGTTCTCCCCTCCTACCTTGATGAGTGAACCTTCATAATGACCTGGGATGTAGCAGCATGGGGAGAGTGGCCCCTTGTCTTCCCACCCTCAGATGCATCCTGCCCCACAAAGGGCCTTGCACGCAGGCTTGCAGACACCCACCCTTCTTGTCCAAACTGTGACCACAAACCACCACCCTCACTGCAACCCACGTCCTGTAGCCTCTCCTTGGTCCTAAGATGCCCTCACTGGCAGCTTAGGCTGTCTTGAAAGGAGAGATCTGGAGAAAAGACCCATATAGGCCGACAAAGTTGGCTCAGGGCTTTTTGGGTAGGACATTCTGGTCCTAGGGACGAAGGACATGGCCTAGAAGGGGGAAGGTGAGCTCTGGATAGGCATGTCTTATAAGCCCCCCCGGAAGCTCCATCCGTTGGCTAGAGTAAGGGCTGCCTCTGCTTAGGCCTAAGGATAGACCTGACCCTGTGAAATGTTGAATTTCATTTATCCAGGGCCTCAGTCAAAGGAAGGGCCTTAAACAAAGGTTGATGTGTTCACGTACACACCTGCACACAGGTATTTAGGTTCCTGATGATCACAACCACCTGTGTGAGCTTCACGTGATGCTTGCATGTCCCACCCTTATACACGCATACCTGATGCTCCTGCATTCATAGCAGATGTAGCTGCATTCTTCTTACATACAAACACATGCTCAGAAATGGTTACCTATCTGCCCTACTGTTGCACCTGTACACCTGTCACACATCTTCACACACACAGGTGTCTTCACACAGACAAGACATGTATACCTACCTGCCTTGCACCTGTGCACATACCCACAAACATTTTGCTTGTACACATGCCTCCAAAACAAGCATCTTTCTGTGCTTGCTTACTTCTCTAACACGTAGCTGCACTTAGTTCACCTGGGATGTTTTCCTTGTCATCAGTTGTTGTCATTGGTATTGTCTATCAAGGATCAGGTTGAAATTAGCAATTGAAACAAGTCTTTAGGGTTTTCGGTGCCATTATTTGATGGAGGGTCTGTCTACTTAGGACACATTAGTGGATAATGAAAACTGATCATTTTTCATTACTGATGATCATAAGGTTACCTGGACACAAACATCCAGTCATCTGCCATGTTTCTGTAGGTGACACACATTCTCCAGCAGGACAGAGGGCTTGGTCATGGCTTCCTTGTCTGGATGTTTAGGAGGAGCATTCAGGTTTCCTTATAGCTTCCTATATATTATAGCCAGATTCAGAGAAACTCACACAAGGCAGACTGAGTGACCCTGGACCTTCCCATGGGCCTCTGCTCCCACTTAGCCCATGACTCAGTCCTGGACAGCTGAGCTCCAGGTCTCTGCCCACTGGAAGGCAGACACAAATACCTTACTCTTTTTATTCACTTCCATAGCAGCCCTGTCTCTGTGATGGAACAGTCTGTGCTCAGTGAAACACTTCCAGGTCAGTGGTATTTGGGCAAAAGCTATTTAATGTCAATTTCTTGTTCTGCCTTAAAATAAAAGCTGTCCAACTGTGTGATGAGAAATGTTTGGCCGGAAATGTGTTTGATATTTAGTAGTTGGATTGTATTTCATTTGACTTATCTTTTTAAAAAATGAACTTTTGTGTGGGAATATTTTTAGATTTACAGAAAAGCTGCAAACATACACATACAGGGAGTTCTCATATATGCACCAGCCAGTTTCATCCATCGATGGCGTCGTGTATTACCATGATGCCTTTGTCAAGGCGAAGAAACTGGCACTGGTACTGTTACCTCAATTCCAGACTTCCATCACTCAATAAAAGTGGTATTTCCCAGTCTTCTCCTCTGTAAAGTTACTGTATTTCCCTTTCCCTGTTCTCTTTTTGGAAACAAGTCACTACATCTGGCCCACACTAGGGGAGGGGTCTGGAGGGGTGTGGAGCAGAAGGCCAGGAATTAAGCCCCTCCTCCTGAAGGAAAGATTTCACTCACTCCCAACTTTTAACAAGCTATGAAGGTACTTGGTGCAACTTCTGGTGTGGATAAAATGGCACAGAGTGGTTTCTCCCTGCTCCCCACTTCTGAGTGGGGCAGTACACCCTGCAAATAGCCCAAGAGGTAACCAGAGAGAACTCTGACATGTGGCAAGGGGAAAATGAGTTGGTTTGGGACCCCAGGACTGAAGAAGAGCCCAGCAGCAATGTGGTCTTCTCTCCAGCACCTCGCAGAAGAAGGTGACTCCGGCATGGTGTTTCCTCCTTACAACTTAGCATCAGAAAGCAACCCCGGTACCCAAGGCTTACCCTTCCATGATACAAGAGGAGCCCTTTGACCACGCTAGGGGAGCCCAGCAATGGCTCCACTAACAGTGGTGGCCACAGGAAATGCTCTCCTTCCCTTCTGGGCCTGAGATTCTTGTCCCCGCCTGAGGGATACCGGGCTGAGCAACCATCAAGAGAGGCCCCTGCACAAGAAGTCCCCAGGCCTGGGAAGCCCCTTTGTCCCCATGAGTCTGTGATGTGCCTCCCCTACCCAGAAGACACCTGGGAAGCTAGGGGTTACTCACAGCAGCACACAGTCAGGGGACATCTCTTCATCCCCCGGGACCAGCTCTCTTTCCTAACCAAGAGCCACTAGTTGGCCCGGACTAGGGAAACCCCTTGTGTGAGGAACAAGGCAAAAGAGTTTGCTCTCACTACTCTTACTCAATATACTACTGGAAATTCTAGCCCTAGGGTGAGAAAAAGAAATAAGAGACATTAAAAAAAATGCCATAACTTGCATGTTGCCTATTTTTAGATGATACGGTTATCTATGTAGAAAATCCCCCCAAATAATTTTAAGAAACCTCATAGAACCAATAAGTAAGGTCAGTAAAGTCATGAGATAGAAGATGAACATGGAAAAATCATATTTCTGGATACCAAGAATGAATACATGACAATGGAAATTAAAAACACAAAACCATTTATGATCATGCCAAAGAAAATGAAATATTTAGATATATACTTAAGTTGTGTATAGGATTTATACACTGAGTATTATAAAATATGATAAGAGAAAGCAAAGAAGACCTAAATTAATAGAAGGCAGTACGTATCTCGTTCATGGTCATGGATTGGAGGACTCAACGTAGTAAATATGTCCATTCTCCCCAAATTGATAGATAGGTGTAAAGAAATTTTTATCAAAATCTCAGGAAGGTATTTTGTAGGCATAGATAAGCTTATTCTAAAATGTATATGGAAAGACATGGGTTGTAGAACAGCTAAATTAATCTTGACAAAGAAGAATAAACCAGCAGGAATCACTCTATATTAGATTAAGGCTCACTTTATGGCCACAGTTATCAAGACATTGTGGTATTGGCAGAAGGATAGACAGACACATGGATCAGTGGAATGGAATAGAGCACCTAGAAAGAGAACCAGACAAATCTGCTCACCTGATTTTTGAGAAAGGTCTAGAAACATTTCAGTGGAGGAAAGATAGCATTTTCAACAAATGATGCAGGGGCACTTGGACATCCACAGGGAAGAAAATGGACCTCAACCTAAACCCTCAGACCTCAAATAAGAGTTCGCTCAAAAAGGATCGTGGGCTTAAATGTAAAGCTATAAAACTTTTAGGAAAAAAAATAGAAAATCTTCAGGATGTAGGGTTAGACAAAGAATTCTTATATTGGACAACAAAAACATCCATAAAAGGAATATTTGATATATTGGGCACTTCATCAAAATGCTAAAAACTTGTTATCTATAAATGACCCTGTTAAGAAAAAGCAATCTCTAGGCTGCAAATATTTACAAACTACACATTCGACAAAGGACTAGTATCTGGAATACATAAAGAACTCTCAAAACTTGAGTAGAAAGACAAGCCAATTAGAAAATGGGCAAAAGTCCTGAAGAGTCATTTCATCGAAGAGAATATACAGGTGGCAAATTAGGACATGAAATGATATTCAGTATCCTTGGCCATCAGAGAAATACAGATTGAAATAACGATGAGATATCACTACATATCAGTGAGGATGGCTAAAATAAAAATAGACCGGCAACACCAAATGCTGGTGAGGATGTGGAAAAACCAAATCATTCGTAATTATTGGTGGAAATGTAAATGGTGTAGTTACTCTGGGATGCAAATAGCATGCAACCCAGCAATTGCACTCTTGAGCATTTATCCTGGAAAATTAAAAACTTATATTCATCAAAAACCTATACACAGAATTTTTTTGAAAACGTTAAGAGATTGTTTTCTGGGAATGATCAAGACTGAGTATGTGGGATGTAATTAAAGTCAAATAAGTTTTGTAACCAGTGACTTCATAAGCGTAAGAAAGATATGCAAGTCACATAGAGAAAAATATACCAGTTTTCAAATGACCAGATGAATTCTACCCATTTTTTTTCCCGCTATTCTTATTTCATTTTTTCTCCCAGCTGAATGGAGATATAATTGACAGAGTATTATATAAGTTTAATGGTTTCACATGAATGTTTAGAACAGCTCTGTTGTAATGGCTAAAACTGGAATGACGCCAGAGGTCTACCAGTGGGTAAATGTGTCTAGTTACACTGTGGTACAGTGTGAGCTGTGCCATGGAAGGCAGTAGACTAGGAACGTCCTACTGGTGCGTGCAGCGAGCTGGATGAATCTCCAGGGAATTTTGCTGAGTGAAAAAAGCCCATTTCAAAGGGTACATAATACATGGTTCCATTTACATAACATTGTTGAAATGCTAACTTAACATTTTAGAAATGAAGGAATGATTAGTTTAGTTGTTGCCCACGGTTAGGGATGGTGGGGGGCCTGGCGGGGCTCAGGAGGGAAGGCAGCGTGGTTATAGAGTGCTGATCCCGGGAACTGGGGGGATGGAACTGTTTGGGGTTTTGACTGTGTGTGGTAGATGCATAAACGTACACATGATGGAATGATAGAACACGAAATGCACACGTGCACATGTGCACGCATAGTATAGGTAAAATCTGTAAAATCCAAAGGGGGTCGAGGGATTGTATCCACGTGAAGGCCTGGTTGTGATTTTATACCATAGTTTTGCAGGATTTTACCATTAGGTGAGACTGGATAGAAGGTTTATGGGATCTCTCTGAAATATTTCTCACAACTGCCTATGACTCTACAATGATTTTAATAAAAATGTCAGTGAAAGAAATGCGAGATGTAGTGGAATTGGGTTTAATGTAGTTTGAAAGCATTTAAATGATCAAATGGGCCCGACTATGAAATTCCCAGAGAAGTGTTTAGAAAAGGACTGAGCAATAGGCCGTCTAAATTCCTCTCCGAAAGTTGATAGATTAATTAAAATTAATGTATATCAGTTGTGTTCTGACCTAAAAATCACATTTAGAAAGATATTTTTAAAAATGAAGCACCTTCTTATTTTTCTTCTTACAAGGTACTGAAGGTTCATTGTATTTGGAATTTCCAAATAAGCCCGAAGAATAAGACATTGTGTGTGTTTGCTTTTTCAAGGAAAACTCAGGCTGCAGCCGTTTGTCCTGCTCTCACTGGTTCCTCCTCTCAGTTCATTTTGCAATGGGTGGTGGGGCAGTCTTTTCGTCTCAAGGAGAACGCCCAAGTCCTTGGGTGTGAGGGTCTTTGTCTGACTGAACTGGGCCTGTCTTTCTTCATGGATGCTGTTGTGTGAGACAGGCTTCTTTCTGCACAGGATTGTAGTAGCTGAGGAGACATGGTCCAGCATGCTTCTACGTGCCCTTAGCAGCTCTGAGCTGATGGTAAGCAGTAACTGGAGGGGTGTCGATAGATATTTGTATATGAAGAAAGATGGGGATCATGTAGGGTCTGGAGGCCTGTCTGTGACTGGCCCCTCTCATTGCAGCGGCCTCTCCGTTGCTTCTATGAGTGGAGCACTAGAGAGTCTTGGATTGCCTTTCCTTCAGAGGCTAAAAACTGTCATCACTGTCCAGCACTCCACAACAGCGACCAGACTGCTCTCAACCTAATGTGTCTGTCCTTTGAGCTCTCTGTCCTGGGCATCCGTTGTTTTGTGTCCTCAGAACTGTAGCCATCCACTTTCTAGAAGAGATGTACCTCTCCACCTCTGTAACCTTGTGGCTCAAATGAGAGTGTCATTGGGCCTGAGAGCTATCAAAGATCATGCTTCCATGACTTTGTGGTAGACCAGTCACCCCAAGACGAGCCACTCCTTGGGCCGTTTGTGTGAGCCAGTGTGGTGTGTGCCTTGGTGTGGCTAGCCCGTGTCAGGTTTTCTGCACATGCATTCAAGTGTCCTGACTCTTCTCCCCAAGATCGATAGTCATTACTCGCCCCTATATCTTACTGTTCTTGGCCATAGAAGGAGAGGACCAGTAAGCATGCCATTTTATTTTCTTCTTTAAGTGTCCTGCTGGTCCTAGACACGACCACTGGAGGTTCCCATTGTGTGTCTAGCCAGGAGCAGGTATTTCTTCAGGAGAAGCTGCAGTCTTATCCAATCTGCCCACCAGGAAGGACTAAGAAGGCCTGGGGGACTGCAGCCTGGGTGTCCCTGGTGCCTTTACTTGCCGTGTGTGAGCTTGTCTGGTTGCTACAGGGACGGATGCCGTCACCCAGACTCAGTCCTAACAAATTCGTGTGTCGGGACCCAGGAGTGATTGCAGAGGTACATGTAGATGGTTCCTAAGTTCTGACCTTGCTCCGAGGTAAACCCATTATCTGGGAAAGAGCTGCTATGTAGTAATTAAACCAAAAATATTGTATTTATATATGCTTTCTGCCTCTGGCCCAAAACATACTTCAAGTGTTGCTACAGGTGGGTTTTTAAGCCTTCACACTTTAGTGCTGCAGTTCCCCTTGCCCAAGCGGGTGGTATTCTGAAGATGGTTAGTGTTTCTTCCAATACCAGGTGGGGGTCTTCCAAAGAGGAGCTCCTGTGGTGTGTGCAGGCTGAGGGCTGGCTTGGGTGACCCAAGAGCCATCTCTGCACGGTCATGGATGCTGGCCAGAGCCCTCTTGACTTGTAGCAGTCATGTACCATTTGTAAGTCTCAAAGCTTCTGTGAGTCATTTTGGCTTCTTGTGACAGTGGTCAGAAAGCCCTACAGTCCTCTCTGCTAAATGAAGGGGGAGACTGAAAAGAAAATAGGTTTGATTTGCTCATCATGGCATGTTTGTCTCATCAGCTTGGTTAATTAAAGAAATGGAATTTACCTTTTCGTGTAGATGGGGAAAAGACTGGATTGTGGAGTTTGGTGGTTCCTGTTCGTAGGTGTATATGCCTCATAACAGCCCGTTAACCTTGAAATCACCAAAGAAGACCCAGAGGGTGAGAGGGTCAGAGAGGTGTGATTTTATGCCACAGATCCACTTTGGTGGTCTGTGTTCTAGAATTCATGCTGGTGTTGGCTGTGGCTTTGCTTCTGGGAGCCCCCTGATAACCTACCCTCATCTCTGTTTGCAAAGCCCAGGATGGCCCTTTCTTCTAAGAGTATCCCCGGGTTTGGGTCATCATCTGTGTTCCATCACTCTACAGACATTGCTACACAGGTCAGTTTGCTCCTTAAACCAAAACAGAGGGCCCTGAGGCCTCTTTGCAAATCCCAACGCTTGGTACCAAGTTGGACAAGAGATGCCAAATACCCCCAACTTCTTCCTTTATTTTGATGTTACCAGGGCCAGAGGATGATAGGATTCCAAGACCTGATGAAATATTCTGGCCTAAATCCTAAAGTGGTAAGCCATTTAACTCTCTGCCCTTAGAGAGCTCTACTCCATGAGACAAGGCCAACAGATGGGCCGCCTGGACAACTGGTTAAAGCAGCATTTCTGAGATCAGCCTTCCACTTGCATTCTGCAGTAGGTTCTGAGGTTTCGGGGCCTCTACCTTGAAGGGTGCTGGCTTTAAGAGTCCTTGCACCCTGCCGTGAAAGCAGACTTCTGAGCAGTTCACGCAGCGGAGAACGGGCATGGGGTGGGGTCTTCTGAGTCCCTCCTATTTGGAGCTTCATCTCTTACAGCTGCTCTGGACCCCTTGCTGTGCTCCCTGGTCACAGATGTTGATGGAAATCTTTGGTCAAAATGGCTCATTTAGTAGATGGAAAAGGGAGGCTCTGAAGGAGGCAGGGAGTTTCTCAGGGTTAGCTGCTCATACTTTCCTTCATTTGTAAATATTTCCTGAGCATCTATTTCACAGCTTTACAATGTGCTGGAGAGACCCTAGCCGCACAAACCTTGCAGTCGGGCTACACATAATGATCAGAAACATGAGTGCTCTGATGGGGTGGTGTAGGGGCACTTTATGAATCAGTTCAGGCTGCTACCACAAATACCATAGACTGAGAAAATGAAACAACAGCCAATTGTAGAGGCTGATGGTCCCAGATCAGGGTAACGGTAGGTTCCTTCCTGGTTTGTAGGTGGCCGTCTTCTTGCTGTGTCCTCACATGGCAGAGACAGCACTCTGGTGTCTTTTCCTCTCGTGAGGTCACTCATCCCAACCTGGGGGCTGCACCCTCATGACCTTGTCTGACTCTGTCTCCCTGAGGCCCTGTCTCTAAACATCATTCACATTAAGGGTTAAGACCTTGATTGGGGTTGGGGGCAGGATTCAGCACATAGTAGATACGCTTGGGGCACACAGTAGTGACACTTACACTGACAGCAGGAAGATGCGTAGGAGTGAAACACACAGGGAAGGCAGGAGAGGGCTGTGTAAAGGTCCAGAGACGGAG
Organism: Lyroderma lyra; assembly: GCA_004026885.1. Taxonomy (NCBI): domain Eukaryota; kingdom Metazoa; phylum Chordata; class Mammalia; order Chiroptera; family Megadermatidae; genus Lyroderma; species Lyroderma lyra. The sequence goes on along the minus strand of PVJL010012947.1, from coordinate 20,697 downwards.
GAGTCATGAGCCCTTGGGTACAGGTGCCTAGGGCACAGAGAACGAGAATGGAGGATGTGGATACTGACAGTAGATACATGAGAGTCTGATCATACAGGGCTCGTGTGCCATGAACATTTGGACATATCCCTGAGGGACCTGGGGAGCCCTCGAAAAGCGCAGACCAGGGTAGACTAGGACATGACCCTCTGTGTTGCTTCTGTAGCATTAAAGACCCTGCCTGTGTATGTGGCAATTTGTGGCCCAGCATGTCTTACTGATAATAAATGCGGATCCCTCTGTAGCATGACACGTCAGCCCTCGGGGCAAGAAGATCAAGCCATAGTGACTGTTGTAAACAAATTAATTTGGTCACTAGTTTAATTCTGGTGGCAGCTAAATGACATTATAAAGAGTGCAGTGGTATTTCTACTGGAAATGTCTGCCATCATTTTCTTCTTGATTTGAGGAAAATAAAAGTTCTTCCCAGTTCCAGAAAGAATTAGCATGAAGTATGCCCCTCCATCTCTCTGAGAAGCAGCCTTGTGGGGTGGCACTGTGTGAACACAGAGGGCATCTGAGCACGGTGGTGTGTGGCCCACCACTAGTCTGGGTTCCAGAGACCCACCTTGCTTCAGAGCCCAGCTGTGGTCTGGCCATCCCTATTGGGCTGTGGCCTTGGGTCCCTGCCATCCAAGTGCCCAGATCCCAGGGAGACTGCCTTCCTGGGGGGATGCCTGCCTGCAGTCATTCTTGATGCCCCCATGGGGACCGGTCCCTGGTTTCAAGGGCTGGACTCCTTGGGGTTCAGAGCTTTCCAAAGGTGGCTGTTAGATCTGTGCATGCGTTTCTCAGTTCCTGAGCTTGTGTCCCATTTCTCTGTCCTTTAGCACGGTGCTCCTGAAAATGTGGTCCTTGGACCAGGGCATCAGACTTGCAAATTCTTGAGTGGTCTCAGCTCAGACATAGGGATTAGTATCTCTGAGGATGGGTCCCAGAAGCCTACATATTCCAGGTGGTTCTGACACACGATCAAGCTGGGAACCCCTCCAGCAAATGTGCATGCTGAAACATCACGCTCCGTGCCTCCGCAGCAGACAAGTGTGTGGAGGATCTAAGTCTGTGTTGGAGAGTGGGTGCACTTAGGGAAGGTTCTGGACAGAGATGTAGCTGCAGGGAGCGCCTTAGTAGGGGGCAGGTAAAGGTTAAGTATTCTTCATACCTGTTAGTATCTCCAGTGGACGACAGCTAATGGAATGTGTACTGCACGCCACTCACTCTGCCCACGATTGTGTATTGTCATTTTATTCTCGTGGTGACCTCGATGAGGTAGCTACTTTTACTATTGCCACTTTATAATGAGCAAAAGTGAGGCCTGTAGCAGGTAAGTGACTTGCTCAAGTTGACACAAGTAGAACGTGGCAGCGATGGCACCGGAGCACAGGTCTGCACTCCTGCTGGCTGTGGTCTAACCCTCCTCTTGTCCTGCTCACCTCCCATCCCTACACTCCTGGGTTTCCTGTGCATGGCTCTTGGGCTGGCTTGTTGGATGTGTTTCAGTGTAGATCCTTATGAAAGGATTGAGGTTATGCTATCTCCTCTCCAAGAGCAACTTTGGAAGCACAAAGAAGAACCAAGAAAAGGAAGTGAACAGTTTTATACTTGAGATGCACCAGGTGTGAACAAGTGACTATTAAATTGGGCTGGGCTGGCACGTGCTCCGTGACAGGAGCTGAATGGTAGGGGTGGGCTGGTTAATTCCCAAATGGTGGCAGCAGCCTGTGAGAGGGACAGGGCTCTCATGCTGCCTGTACATCTTTCTGTGGAGTTTCCTCTTACTCTTAGACAAGCAGAGTAATGACTTAATTTTATTTCAGGGTGAGGAGACCCTGGGTTGAGATTTAGAAGCCGTCATGATGGCATGTGTGTGAGGTTACTGTTTATTTGGCTCAGCACAGAAACAGTTTCTGACGGTCCCCTTGCTGCCTCCAGGGTGATCGGGGAGGCTTTTTCAAATTCTTCCCTGGCTTTTAAATCGGTAGGTAGGTGGGTGCTTTGGGACTCAGGTATGAACTGGCCTTTTGATTTTATACCAGTTTCTTTTCCCATTCTTTAAGAATTTCGATTTGGCTGTTTCCTCCTTAAGGATCACAATATTGTAGTCTGCTTCCTGAAAGCATGTTACTTATTCCCAGAAAGGGTCTGGCTAAATGCACAGTAAGTTACACATACCCATGTATCCTGCATATATGGTATTCAATCCTCTGTCCACAGAGCATCTCACCATTTTTCATTCTTGTACTGGAGACATTCAGAAGCAGGCTGCATTTCCCTGTGATTTTTTTTTTCTCTTTCCTAATTAGCTTGTAGCAAGTTCCAATAATATATTAAGCCGAGAGCTTTTCTTGGTAATTTCCCCATAGAGAAACTGTGGCAAAGCTACAGGGAGGCTGAATGGGGCCTAGGAACTGTGCTGAGCGAGGCTGTTCTGCCTTTCCAATCATCAGCTGCCCCCTTGGAGGATAACTGGCATCTGTGAAGATGTTGCAGTGCTACAGGAAGTGGGGAACTTCGCAGTAGTATTAGTTTGGGGAAAAATACCTCTGGAGTTACCTTGATGAAGTGAGTCTTGAAATTTCTCATAGTACCCAATAGGTGAGCACACCCAGGTGGTCTGACGTTTTCTGATTCAGTCTTTGCATAAACTTTGGTATGTGATGACCTGATGCCCATGGAAGTCTGTACATTCATGAGTTTTACATCATTCAGCTCTTTCCTGGCAGACTCCGAGCTCTGGCGGGGCCCGCCAGCCCAGAGTTCCTCTTTTGGGTAAGGTCGTTACCTTTGCTTGTATAGCCTTATATATTGGACCAATTCAATGAATTTTTTGTGTATTGTTTTTGCTCATTATCTCACAAACGTGTGTGATCAAAGGAGAATAATGGTGTTGAAGCTTAGGGCTCACAAACGTGAAGATAACACTGGGAATTATTAAGCATGCCCCAAATGGCAAATCGTTAGTCTCAAAAGGATGGACATTGGAATTAAGATGGTCAACTGGGTGTTCAGTTGTGAGAAATGAGAAAATCAAAGGCACGTATGAACTGCTAAAACTATGTCATTGAAGATGGTGTTTAAAAATGGTGTCTATAGGAGTTACATGGTGTTTTACAATACTTGGGGACAGACAACCCTCTATTTTTACCCCCACCCCATATTATAGCACATTGTGTACTCTACAATGGGGTTGTCCTGGGTTACAAGGCTGCCCTTTTAATTTGTCATCAGAATTTCATTTTGTTTTTCATATTGGTGTCACATCTTATTAGCAACCACAATTGGGAGAAAAAATTTACGAATTAATCAATAGAAGTGCCGGCTTCCTTCTCTTTCCATCCTCCTTCCGTTCCTGGCCAGCCTGAACTTCTTTCCCAGCTTTAGTTTCCTCCGTGGCACTCACACTTAGTAAACAGTAAGTTTCACTGTTGCTTATCATCTTTCTGCTGTCAGTAGAGTATTAGCTCCATGAGGTAGAAATTTTTGTCGATTCGTTGCTTTGGACCAGTGTTTCTCAATTTTTTTTTTTTTTTTTTTTTTACTATCACTCTCCTAAGAAGACATTTTTTTACATATTTTTTGTAACTTCCCCTTCCATGAAGTTTTAATTCCACACATATACCATATGTCTGTTTATGTACTACTGGTATATCAGTACTTCATACAGAAAAAGGGGAAGAATTTTTCATTTCTCAAAAACCAGCTTCTACCCTGCGAGGAGCAGTGGTGCCCCCTTGAGAATACTCTCTCTCGGCCTAACGCGAACAGCGGTCCCCGGGGCATAGCAGGTGCTGACTAATTGGTGTCCAAGTGTCTCTTCCCAGAATTCCATAGTGGTTTTGTTTTATGTTGTTTCGTTTGTTTGTCTTTGCAGTAGAGGCCAGCAAATATTGGCTAACCTCTTGACAGGGAGGGAGTACTTCCCACAGTTGAATTAAGTCCTTATTCTTTTAAGAGGTTCTGATCACCTAAGAGAGGGGATGCTCTAATCAAGGGTCTTATTTAAACCTATAGACAATTATACTGGATGATCAATGCATAAAGAAAGGCAATGCACCAATTTACTAAGTGCTCTTACTAGCTGCTGGCATTAGCCTTTGTTCCCTCTTAAGCTGTGGTGCCGACACTGACCTGCTTGGTGACAGCCCCCTGACAGCATTTTTCTGGGGCCCCTGTGGGCTTTACCCAAACAGAGGTTTTCCCATGGACTCTGGAGTCGGGGTGGGAACCACACAGAGGCATTTCAGCAAATCTTCTGAGAATGCCCTGAATTTACCTTGACACCTTGTATGCTTTCAGGTCACTTAATAATCTGTGGCTTCTCTGTCCCCCTTCTTGATGGCTTATGTATAGGGCATGCTAAAAGTCAGCAATTTCTGCTGCATTAAATAAAACAAGAAAATTGGAGGCCTCTTGCTGTCATATGTGACGGGAATAGTAGTAGCAGCAAGACAGTTGGTGTATGTCCTTTAAGTAGGCCGACCAGACGTCCAATTTTAAATGGGACAGAAAACAATGGTGCTGTCCCATTTCAAATGGTACATATGGTCAGCCTACTGACACCTTGAATTGAGCCCAGTGAGACTAGGCCAACCAGACGTGCTGTTTACAATGGCACAGTACCATTGTTTCTGTCCCGTCCCATTTAAAGCAGTACGTCTGGACAGCCTACTTCTAAAATTCTGGGACCAGGCGGTCCTCTCAGACTGGAATCTGGTCAAGGCTTTCCATCACACAGGCGAGCCCAGTGCCCGAATCCCTCTGCAGGGGCGAGTGCTGCTGTCCTTGGGGCGCCTTGGGAGAGACGCCTGGTGGTGTGCATTCCCAGAGAGGGAAGCATTCATTCATCATTTTCAGGAGGCCTTCTCCTCCATAGAAATCATTCAGATGCTAATTTCCTTGGGAGAGAAGATGGACATTCACACTTTTATACCAGCAATTACAGAAAATTATGAATATTCATATTGAGAAAGCAAATTTAATTACAGCCTAAGCAGATATAATGAATGGTTCTGATAGTCTGAACCTCTTGGCTGTAATAATAATGTTAAGTTTCTAAATTTGGGACCTGTTGTCATCTAAGTTGTTGACTGAAAGTGAAAAGGCTTTGAATTTTTAATTTGCTTTGTTGGGTCAGATTCCTTCAAATAAGACCTAAGGGCGGCATATGATACTACTGCCTTGTATTATAATTCTCATTGTAGTGGCCTTAGGGGTGTTGTTACATCTTCTAGAACTTTGTCACAGCCACATGTCCTCCTAGGTTTCTGACATTGGCCTAGACTTTTATAACATGAAGCCATATACTCTTTTTAGTAACTACAGGCAGACCTGGGAGATACGGCAGGTTCAAGTTCAGACCACCACAATGAAGCAAGTACCACAGTAAGAGTCACATGAATATTTGGGTTCCCAGTGCACATAAAATTTATGTTTCCACTCTACTGTAGTCTAGTGTGTGTAATGGCACTGTTGCTAAAAGGACAATGTGCATACCTTAATTAAAAATACCTTATTGCTAAAAAATGTTGTCATCTCAGCCTGTTGCCAAAATGGTCAGTGGGATTGCTTGATGCAGGGTTGCCACACACCTACAATTTGTAAAAAAAACCAAAACAACACAACACAATATCTGCCGAATGCAGTAAGATGAGGTATGTCTTGTGTAATTGATTGGTCGTTTTCCTTAGGATGGACAGATGTTAAAATGATATGTTTTTTGGAAGGTGTTGAAATCAGACATTGAAAACTGAAATTTCCAAGGGATCAGGCTACTTAGAGAAAGCTTATGGTGAATCCTTTTTATAATTGAATGTCTCTCTCCCTATATATGTTTCCAGATAGATATTTAGGATTTATATTTCAATTTTTTTTTATGTGAGGCATACTTGTCGGAGCAGATGTGTTTCTGTTGGCCATGTTTCTATGCTGCTGTTTTATTGTATTGGGTTGTTAATTTAAATGAGTGATTGTAAATGACAATAATTGGAAAATATGCTTTGGAAACATACCTGTTAAGTCAGATATCTTAGTAAAGTTGGGAGACTTTTTCACTTGAGTTTCATGCTGATGTTACATTTTTCTTCTCTGGAATTCAGCATGAAGGCCAGCAATGTTCACTTTTTCACTCACTCACGTATTCACACATGTACGTGGTGACCTTTGGCTAAGTGCTTACTGGGGCTGGCTGGCCCCTCAGCAAGGTGCTGGGGAGGCAGAAATGAGCCCGACTCAGCCCTGGTCTCATAGTAGAGGGGAGACTCATCTAGTCCAACAGTGACACTAGGAGGCAGTTTACTGTGGTTGGAGACTAGCTGTAGATGGCAGCCCTGTGTGATGCTGGCCAAATGGCTTACATCCTCTGTGACTTACTTTGTTCATCTCGAAAGTGGAATTAAAAATAGGACCAGCCTCATAGGGTTCCTTCAGGATTAAATCGTCTAAGTGCATATGAAGTATAATGCCTGGCCCCTGGCGATGCCCAGAAGACGATAATCTATTCGATAGATGCTCAGACAGGTGCTATTGAGACCGACTCACAGTACATTCAGGGACATGCCAGCAGGCGGGGCAGCTCACCTGAAAGGGTCACATACATGCCCATGGAGAGAGATGGAAAAAGCATTTTCTTTTTCCACAGGCTTAACCAAAATCGTGCTTTTGGGGAATGAAGAATTGTCAGGATGGGATATGTAAGATGTTTTGGGGGTTAATTGACAGAAATTGGATTAATGGGCAGAAGTCACACTCCAAGAAGGACAGGAGTTTGAAGTTGTTTCATTTTGCTCTTTATTGCTCTGTCTTTGCACCCCTCTTCTTCCTCCTGCACCCCACGCCCCACAAATTAACTTTTACCAATTTGCCCAAGGTTAGGAGATGCAGGCAACCCCACCAGAGGAGGACCTGGCATGCAGATTCTTCCCGAATCTGTTGCTGAGGCAGACGAAGGCTGGCCATATCGCCCCAGGCTGAGACTCAGAGCAAGGGAATCTTGAAGGCTGTGGCTCTGTACAGGCTCCCTCTTTTCTGGTGGCGTCTTCAGGGCCTGCTTGCTGTTAGGAGGTAAAGCAACCCTAAAAGATGGGACTAGAACCCGATACAATCATCTCTCTCCAGGAAAAAGCCATACTTTATCTTCTAGATAGGAAACTTCATTTGGGGCTGAGCCCTCAGCTCCGTAAGCACTTAACACGGGGCCCCCTGATCGGCAGACATTGCTGAGTGCATGAATGGAAGTATGCTTAAATGAGTACTTTGATCCTGGTGAGGTATAGAACGTTAAGTAGAGGCACTGTGTGGTATTGTTTCTTCACTTCTGTGTGTATTTCTGGTGATCGGTGTATTTTCTCCTGGAATTTGACCTCGGGTTTTGTTTGGCAGTATTTTGAGCTCCTATTCATTTGGAGAAGAAAAGGAAAGGTTCTTAATTGGTATAATTTTACCTTCATGAATTTAGAAATGCAATTCCTGGAATAATGAGTTCCCCTTTTAGAAAGAAAGTTATTTGCAAAAATGTCAATTCCTGGCTCGGTGGGCCTGTCCTAGCTGTGGAGATGCATGACTCCATGGGGCAGGCCCTGCTAAGTTTGGGGATACTCTTCCATTTTTCAAATCCGTCCACCCCCTATCAGTTATACCTCTCACTAGTAAGAGTTCCTGTTTAATGAAAGGAACTTTAAGACGTCTGCTGCCAGAGCCCTGCATTTCGGATGAGTGATTTTTATACTCTTAGCATCAGTATTACTGTTCACACAAAGAACATGGTGCATTTGTGTAAACAGGCCACTGCACAAATTGATAGAGTGATGGTAGCATTTCCCAGGTGCAAATTTGTCAATAGTCCTCTATTTGGAGAGACTCCAGGGAAGAAAGCTTTGTATCAGGTTTCTTTTGATCTGCCTCCGTCAGGTCCCCTCCCACCCAGGGAGTGCAAAGAAGGGGTGCCTTGGAGGGAAACTTGAACTTCCTGACTGCCCTGTGGGGCACTGCTTCCTCCCTTGTTGACGATCCATGCCCTCCTGCCCACCTGCACAACTCCTTCTGCGCGGGCCTGGGACCCCCATGCAGGGGTAGAGGCAGAGTCCACCTGGTTCCTACAGAACTCACTTCTGCGAGCTCGCTTCTGCTGTGTCCCTGGAATGGGATGGATGGCACCTCCTTTTGATGTAACCGAGTCACCTAACCTGTCAAAAGAGAGAGAAGAAAATCGAGTCCCTCCAGAATGAATTACATAAGTAGTGTCATTGGTTTTTGTTTGTTTGTTTGTTTGTTTGTTTAATTAATGAGCTCTCTGAGATTTTCAGTTCAAATATTTGTTAGCTTGGAAAAAAGTTAATTTGTTAGCTTTACGAATGATTCACTTCACTCTGAAGTGAGCAGAAATGTTCTTCTGTGGTGGGCCTTTAGTCAGATGACTTGTAATGTCTGAGAACCACATGTTAGGGCTGGACTTGGAGCAGTCTCCTTCTGGAACCTGGTTATGGGTCATCTGAGGCATAACTCTCCTGCTGTGGATCTCTAGTCCATTAGGAAAGGCCCCCTCCTTTGCATAGGCCCCCTCCTTTGCCACCAGCCTGCTAGCATGGGGTCAGGCGTCTGATGGGCCCAGTTTTCCCAAGGCAAAGATGAAGACGTATGTCCAGGCTTCACCTTGAACTCTGATTACTTAGAAATGGAACTGTGGTCAGAAGTCAGCTGGGAAAAGTTCTGTGCTCGATGAGCATGTCTGCCACAGGTAAGGACAGGCTGAGTGGTGGCATCCCTGAGCCAGGTCCTGTCAGAGCCCCTTCTACTTCCAATGTGCTCTTCCTGTCTTGTCACATCAGGGCAGTGGGACTGTGCAAGGGAGATAGCGCAGCATAGAGGTGAGAAGGGTGGTTGGAGCCATGCAGACTGATTTCTATCCCAGCTCTGCCACCGAGAGGCTCTGATGACTTGTGTAAGTTACTCTATGCTCTAAGTTGCAATTTCCTCATCAGCAAGATGAGAATGTGGTAGTCCTTACCTCATTAGAATGTTATGAGGTTTGAGTCAGGCATTTTTAAGTACTTGGCATAGTAGGTGATCAATAAAAATGTGATCGAACCATTACTAACTAACATAAGAAGGATGGTGAGTACTTCCTCCAGTTAATGGTGGCCGACTGCCCGGCAGTCTTTGTTTCTAAACTGCAGAACACCGTGGGTGTGATGACAACTTCAGAGCAGTCCAGATGGGTCACGGCCAGCCCTGGAAAGGAAGTCCCACCCGTATAATCATTGAACATGTGCTCTAGAAGGGATCCCAGAGGCCATGCTTTTCAAATGAAGCATAAATATGAGGCCCCTGGTGAAGGAGGGTCTTGTCCAAGGTCACCAGGTGAAGCGGAGGCCAAGTGGGCTCTGTCCTTAGATCCTGGCATGTCCTTGCCCTCTGCCTCTCTCCACGCAGCTTAGAGCTGCCTAGGTCAGTGGCCCCTACAGGGAGAGGAGGCACCTCTGTTTGGTGGGTGCTCACTCAGGGCTCTTACAACCACTGGCTCTGGGGAGCAGTTTAACAGGAAGCCAAGCACTGCTTTGTAGTCATTGGAAGCATATTTATTTATTCATTATGTTTGAGAAGAGCCTCCAGTACCGGAAAGAAATGCTTCAGTCAACTGAGTTTCATTTCCTTTGTCGGTTTATCTTGATTCCATGTGGCTTCCCACAGGTCTCCTGGTCTTTTCTCTGTTCCCAGTGTCAAGTCTCCACTCTCCAAGCCCATCTGCAGAATGATACATTCAGACTCTCTCCTCCTAGCCCACCTCCCACCCTCCAGGCTCCCTTCCTCCCCCAGACTCCTGCCTGATGCCTGCTTTAATAACATGCACCGGACTACAACATGCCTCTGCTTAAAACTTGGCTCCTTGTGGCCTCCTCCAAGGCCCCTGTCCCCAGCATAGCCTGCCAGGCTGCAGTCCCCTGATCCGGGCCTCTGCCCATGCCTTCCTCTCCCCTTGGAGTGCCTTCCCTCACTCCTCTCCTTCTCATTTCCTATTTATCTGAAAAGGCAGCCCAAATGTCACCTTTTTTAGGCCTTTCCCAGTGATGGTTTCACAAACCACCCCCACTCCGGGCTCCTCCAAGTAGAATTGGGTGGCGTTTTAGTTTCCTCTACTCTCTGCATCATCCTTAAGGAAATAATGCTGTATTACACAGTTCTTTATCCACTCTCATTTGTATAGTGGCTGTCCTGGGGCAAGTATGCAATAAATGTTTGAATATCTAACTGAATGAACTACAAAGCTACTGCTGGGCCATCTGCAAATATCTCATCTGATTATCTGGAGATCTTTGAATGGTTGTGTCAGTTAGGGTGTTCATTTGCGAGCCGAGAAAACTGAGGCCAGAGATTGCAGTACATTGTCTGTAAGGCACTGCTAGTAAGTGATGGAATAAGGGTTTGAATGCAGGTTATGAGATATCAGATCTCCTCCTTGAATGAAAGTCGGGTGGTGACCAGCCTTTGTCCAAGGTAGTCTTCATCTGCCCAATATATCACCTATTCTCCTCACCTGTCTGAGGCCTTCCTGTCATTTAGGGTTGACTTTGGTGTCCCTGCCATGCCTTGGATTGCCCTATGCCCACCACTCACTCCAGAACTCATTCGATGTGGAGCATTTGTGATGTCATCTTTTCATTGTGCATTTCAGTGTGCTACCTGGGATCATTTGCCCCTGTAAGAGAGGGGCTATATTTTGAATTTGAACATGGATTGAACCCCTGCTCTGCCACATTTTGACCTTGGGCCAGCTGCTGACCTCTTTATATCTCAGTTGTTCTGTCTCTAGAATAGCAAGTTATGTTCCCAAGAACTTGTAGCTAACCTAGTGTCTGGGAATTCACCTCCAACATGAGCCCTTACACATCAGATCAGAAATGTGTAGTCACTCCGCAGATTCTTTGTGGCTTCCAGATCTGCCAAATTTGACTAACCCAGAGCCTTATAGAACTTTACACCACAAACGCCCCATGGCAGAGAAACGAGAGCCACATTGCTGGGAGGTTTGGGGGTGTGGCCTGAAGCAGTCTTCCACAAACCTTAAATTCCTTGGAAGTCTCAGGTTTCATCTTAAAAAATTCATACATATTTTGAGTTCTATCCCTTAATATATCTTTATTTTGGTGTGAAAATGTGTAAAATTACCACCTACTAAAATTTACATTCTGGGATGGTGCTCTCATCACAGCTGCTCTGATTTTCACACTGGATATGCCCATGCTCTGGTTTTCTCTCTTGTCCCCAAGAGCTTGGTTGATGTGAGTCATCTCTAGGGGACTGGAGGGAGTCTGTTCTCAGGGGGACTACAGAGGAAGGTTCTTTATCTCTTGGCTGGCCCAAAGGCCTGACCTTGGTGGAGAGTGAGGTCCCCAAGGGGATGAGACTGCTTAGAAGACAGCTTACCTTTCTGCTCATGAGGAAAGCAGGTTTTTGACAGTCGTTGGAAGGAATATAACTGTTTTCTGAAGGTCCTAGATGAAAAGACCTATACAAAGCTCGGTTCTCGGCAAATAATACATCTGCAAAGACGTTGTTTCCTTTCATTGAAATTGCAGACCCTGCCACCCGTCTCTCCCAGCTCATACTTATTCCACGCCTTCAGTGGGCAAGGCTTTACCCTTCATTTGCACGAGTCATAGTGCTTGTTATTGCCTAGTACATGGTATTCCTTTGGCCTGCACCTAATTAAGGAATCAATATTTATTTTTCCCTTGGAATGGAAACATTGAGTTGTTTTTTTTTTTAATTAGGGGAGGACCTGCTAATTAAAACGTATTTGCGTCGGAATGGAATATTTCTACCACAGAATGATCATGATTTAATGTGCTTTGAATTCTGCTTTTCATCATGCCTTATGTACATACAAAGTTCCTTCAAAATTCAGCTCAAGTACAGTTTCTCCTCAGGCCCCACTAATCTCTCCCTCCACCCCCATTTCCCCTTATCAGCTGCGTCCTGAAACCTGCACTTGGTGTGTGAGGCAATGTTTTTGTTTATCTTTGTGTGCCTTAGTCTTACTATTTGTCCTAATTGGTTTGAGGACGTAGACCACACTCTCAGTACATGCTCATTCAGTCACCAAGCATTTTGTCATTGTCCAGCGATTGCAATGTACCCAGAGGGTGTTAGACTCTAGGGAGACAATGGTGAACTAGATAAACACGACCCGTTCTTTCCAAATAATGTATTCATGGTCCCATGAGGGCACTTTCAGCCCTCTAGAAGGGACATAACTTTCTGGTGTCTGATTGGTTCTGATGGCACGTGGGTGGCAGTGGTGGAGAAGAGTTCTGGGTTTGATTCAGTTGGACTTGGGCTGGAATTCTGGTTCCAGCACTCACCACTTCTGTGACCTTGGTTGGCTTATTTCTCCTCTCTGAGCTGGAGTTTCTTCCTCTGTGAAGTAGGAATAAGAATAATCCCTCTCTTTGTAGGTTGGGGAGATTAATGGAGCTAGCATAGCACCTGGTTCATAGGGGTAAATAATAGTAATTTGTTAACTGTTTACTATTAGAAATGCTGGCACCTCTATTATGTGATGGATCCGTGCTATGTATTAGGGTATTTGTATACATGACCACAAAGGTCCTTGCCCTTGAAGACTTCTGGTAGCAGTTTTTGTTGGTCTGAGTTTCCTAGTGTTGGTAAAAATTGAATGCATTCATGAATGCATGTACATTCTGTATTATAATATGAAATATATTAAATGGCCCTTTTTTGTAGCATATTCTGTTAACTCTGTTCTTGCTTTAAGAGTGGATTGCATTAAAATGCTAGCCCAGGGATAACATTTGGGTCTGGGACCCTGCTGTATCCAGTGCCAACGCCAGTCTGGAGGAAGGTCATTATCCTCACAGTAATCACTGCTGTCCCCCTTGTGTGTGTCATACCTTGGCCTTGGCACTTTGTTAGAACTCTGCAGGAAGCGGATACCCCCATCCCATTTCATAGTTGGGAAGCCAGGAGCCCATCAAGATGACTAACTCAGTGGGGGACATGTGGTCAGTGAGGGGTGATGTGGGGACTAGTACAAGTTTTCTGATTCCTAAGCTGGTGCTCTGCCAAGCATGGCACTTAGTGACTCAGGGTTTAGAGTCAGACAGCAGCCTTGTCAACCACTTGTGTGACATAACTTGAGGTTCAGTTTTCTATAAAATGGGAAGGAGCACCTACTTGATAGAAGTTTGTCAAAGATGAAATGAGAGAACGTAACTGCTCTGCACTGAGTGGGGTGCATCAGTCTCTGGTAGTGCTGTTGTCACCACAGTCAAACAGAGAATCTATGAGAACCCCTGGGAAGCCTGTTTCTGCAGCTTACTTGTGGTGTGCCCTCGAGTGAGTTAGTTATTCTCACCAAGACTCAGTGTCCTCATGAGTACAGTGGGGACAGTCCTGATTGACACATATGGTCCAAGCAGTGGGTGCTCAAGGAAGGGTTAGTTGTCACTGTGATGGTGATGCTACTGGTGGTTTTGCTTTGCCTCCTCATTCTTTCCTCCTTTATCAAGAAGGCATCCCATGAACATGTGCCTCAGATTTGCACCTTTGTGATCTCTAGCTGCTGCTATAGCTGGCTCTTGCCTTCATGAAAAGACAGAGTCCCCAGTGAGGTGCAGAGGCTGCTACAGTGCATTGAAACCAAGGATCCCTGCCCCGACCTCCTGAGACCCAGCTCCCTGCATGGATGGGTGGCAGCAGCTGGAGTCTGGCAGGTCAGAGGTAGGGCCTGGGGCCATGGATGCCTCCCTCTGCCCACCTTTTCCTCCTGAATAGATGGTGCAATGTCCTGACCAACCATTCACCAGGAGCTGTGATCCGTGTACAAGGAGCTGAGCCTCTGACCTTGTCTACTGCAAGGAAGCTCAGAGGCAAGACTGGTACATCTGGCAACACATAAAATACATATTCCAGAGGTTTGCGAATGGTGGCCCAACAGGACAAAGACTCCTGCTCTGGCCCAGGGCTTCTAGGCAGTCACGGACTAAACAGGTAACCACAGGGGCTCCTCACCTGGCCAAGAGGAGACTGTTAACCAGGTGCCATGCAAGCACTTCAGGCCAAGGCTGCTGAGAGATTCTTGGTCCTGATCTGCCACTTCCTGGCACAAAGTAGGTGTTTCGTATGTATTTGCTGAGTGAAGAATATTAACCCTGAGAGGACTGTGGTTTGAACGGGTGCTGAGAAATCATGCCATCATCACTGCGTTAGCTACAATATCTGTCATACTTACCATATGCCATGCAGCATGCCAAACACTTCCTGGAAATCATCACTGACTCACAGCAACACCCCAACTGAGGTATGTGCCATCAGTCCCCTTATTATACACTTGTGGGACCTGAACCTCAGATGCTCAGTGACTTGCTTAAGGTTACACAGCTGAGGGGTTGTCGAGGTGGAAATCTGAGTTCTGTTTAACTTTGAAGATCTTGCTCTTAACTCTTACGCTAAAATGTGACCCAGGGTCATGGGAGCTCAAGTGTGGGGTTCTAGTCCCTTAAACCCCTGGGCCTCATTTCCTCGTTGTCAATGAAACAGCACTAGAGTGGGTGCTGGGAAGTTCCCAGAGCTGTCACACTTGGTTCGCCTTCTCTGTGGGCAGCGAGTGGGCATAGGGCTGAGCACTGACTCAAGCTCATCTCCTTTCGGTTGGTATTCTGGCTCCTGACGGTGAGGAGGCCAGTGCTTCCACATTGTTTGGCTCATTGGCGAGAATCCCAGCTGGCTGGCTTGTGGGTAGACTCCTCAGGGGAAGGAGCAGCCTTAGAAGAGCCCGCAAACCCCAGTCCCATTGTGCTGGCCAGGCTTACCGACAGTTCTGGTCTAGGTGTGTCTCATCCCTGACGGGCATAAAGCAGGACTGGGGCAATAGAAGTGCAGTGATGAGAAGAGGAATGCTGTAGGTGGAACGCTGGGCAGCCCTCCCCTCCACCCCAGCCTTTGCTGTATGCCTTGCCTGGTGATTGGCTTACCTAGACACGAAAGCTGCGGGACTCCCAATGGGGGCGTATTGTGTAAAGGCGTTCGTTCCCTCTCCAGGTGACCCCTGGTCCCACACAGGCTGCCCGACCTGGGTTCTAAATGTCTTTCATTCTCTCTCTCTCCTGTACCTCCCGGAATCTATAAACAAAGTTGTTAGGGGGTTCTAAAGAATATAATAGCATGACTCAAACAAAACTGATTATTTGAAAGCATTTCAGAAACAAGCATACATGGTTCCATCTTAATCCTCCAAAGACTAAGATGTGGTATTGCTTTAAGTGTCCCCTAGGTAGTCTTCTCAGTTCTAGCCAGGGCAGTAACAAAAAGCTGGGAGCTCCCTGCTTCTTTAGATCATCCCATTTTCCCTATGTCTTTGAGATGCGTTTGTATGAAACTCGGCGTGGCTTCTTGGGGTGTGTGTGTGTGTGTGTGTACATATGTGTGTCTGTGAAAGAAGAGGGAAAGTTCACAGAATGTGGAGTGAAATGGAAACTCACCCAACTGATTTTATGTGACCAGTGTCTGCCGTCCCTTTACATGTCTTATGTATAATAGGGTCAAAGTGTCACCCTTACATTCTATACAACTGGAGATGCATGGTGAAGATTGGCTACCCTGCATCATGTATTTAATTCTAAGCTCAGTTCTTGGTTCTGTACCAAAAATTCAGTATCAAATCTAGTTGTATTGGCGAGTGCATACGTGGAACATGGAAAGCACTAAAAGTGCTTGGGTCTTAATGCCCAGTGTGGGTTTATTACATTTATTACATTTGGAAGAGTTTATATTTCTCTGCATTTCTTGTGTATTTGTGTACAAAGTGTACTATATATGTCTTTTAAAACTCGATCCCAGTAACCATATTCTAATTGACTGAGTAAGTTTTCTACCTTCTACTATAACTCTCCTGGCCATTCTCAGGCTGGAGGGTTGGGTTCTTGTTTTGTATCTGATTTGACTGACACTGAGACTGAACTCTCAGGGGGACCATAATGGGAGCAAAGCAATATGTGGTTAGTTTGATTCCATCAAGCCCGGTGCCTTCTCATCTGTCACACAAGCCACTCTTGCGGTTCCCGGCTCCACAAATGATTATGAAAACGGTTTCACATTTGCTGCCAATGGTAATGCTGCCTGCTTCGAACTTTGGGAAGAATATTTACAGTGTTTCTATCAGTTTGAGTCATATCGGAGCAAAATCAAAGTACCCCCGTATCTACTTACGTTTAGAAGCAATTCATTTACAGCGCGCGGGTCATGCGACGCTGGCTCTGGCGCGGCCTGCTTGTTCAAGGGCTCCTGGCAGCCTTCATGGCTTTGAGTCACCTACTGCAAAATGGCATTTTGCAAATGGAAAATGCTTAGCACCCTTGGCGAGTAATCCTTACCGCGGTGTGGGATTTGATACGAAAGGGAGACAAGGCCGTGGCTGCCTCACCGCGGAGGCTACCGACAGAATTTGGTTTTTGGTAAGCTGGCTCATCAGACCGAAGGGAGGGAAGGTCACTGATTGAGGGTGCTCTTCGGACCTCACGGCAACCCTTAGCACCCCCGCGGTGTGAATGAGGACATGGACGCGGGCAGGTCTGGGAGCTCTGCCGGCTGGTCACCCCATCAGGCGGGAATGACGCAGGGCTCCCCACGCTGGCAGAGCTGCCTCCACGCCCGGCGCCCCTCCCTCCAGTCCGCAGGGAGCATTCTGGGTAGTTTTCACTTCTTTGAAGGAAGCAGAATGGACTTGTGAAAAGCTGAGTCTCTCCCACCTATGAGCATGTGGCCTGGACACTTCCCTTTTCCTCCTCCTCCTTCTTCTTCTTCTTTTTTTTTACACTAAATGTATTGGGGTAGCATTGGTTCATCATTGTATAAATGGCAGGTGTACAACTTTATGATACGACATGTGTACTGCACTCTGTGCTCGCCACCTGAAGCCTGGTCTCCTTCTGTCCCCATCGACTTGACCCCCGCTGCACGCCTTGTCCTTCCCCACCCCCTCCCCCTGTGGTGTTTTTCATAATCCTCCTGAGGCTTCATCTCTGCATCTAGAAAAACAGGGACCATCTCGCCAGTTCACATGGTCATCCAGTGGTACTGGGACAGGACAAAATGACTCATGTGGGAATGTCCCAAGAGCTCCCTTTTCTGCCAGCCACCAAGGAGCATCTTGTGATCACCGACCCCATCTCTCCTTTTATTTCTTCCTTGTAAAGATGGGGCAGTGTTTTCCTGGCAGAAGAGAGGCTCACCCAGTCAAAATAATTAGGGGCCCAGAAGGGTGACATTTGGGTTAGGAGTGGGTGAGGGATTTGGGGGCATGCACATGCTGAGGCCGGCCCTTCTGGGCCATGTGAGGGGAATGGGTGGGAAAGGAAGGGGTTTTGATGTTGTGGGGAACTGTACACACAGATTTTTAAAAATTTTTATTGTTCGACTTATTGGGGTGACATCTGTTAGCAAGCATTACATAGGTCTCAGGCATACAATTCTACAGTGCATTGTCACCTTGATGTATAATAAGTTCACCACCTAATGTGACTTCTCTTTCCATCACCTTATATTTAGCTTCCCCCCCTCCTCTCCCACCCCCTCCCCTTTCTCCCCTCCCCTCCCCACTCATCCCCAAATGAACATTAAACTATTGATTGTGTCCATGGGTTATTTGTTTGTTCATTTCCTTTTTGTCTTTGTTGCTTTCAGTTTTATATTACATGCACATGTTTTTAAAATGCCTTTCAGGGACATTAAAGGATGGAATTCCTTTTTTTAAGTTAAACAATAAGCTGTGCTCTGATTTTAAAGCACATAGGATTTTGGATTCATAGGGTGTGATCATAATAAAAGACAGTAATCACAGGTGGAAATCACAGAAGCCACCAACCGTGCTTACGGAGCGTGTGCTGAGCGGACCCCGTGCTGAGGCGTCTGCGTGCGCAGCTCACTGAGTCCTCAACCCCAGGAAGCAGCTAGCGTGGGGCCTGGCACGTCGCACGGGCTCAGCAGCGTTCCTTCCTGACGCCTTCCCTCTGTCCCTAAGTCTCAATGCAGGTTAACCACCTCCCCCACTGTCCCCGCTCCTGCTGCAAGCTGTCCTTAACTTGGCACACTGGTGAGGCCTCCATTCCCCTTCTCACAATGGCGAGAAGGAGCCCAGGTGACCTGTTGTAATCTGGGGGTAAAGTCAGTGCACCCCCAGAGCCAGTCTGCAGTGAAGTGCTCTGATGGAAGCCTGTACCATGGTACCTTGGTGGTTGAAGTTAACTGGTACCAGCAGGCGTGACGAGTACCAAAAAATGAAGAGGGTACTCTGACGAGAAGTAAATAATCTTACCTGGAGTCAGGATGCTCACTTCTTAGGGGGAAATATTCTGGTTATACCTTGATGACAAGGACGGAGCCAGCCGTGCAGAGGAAGCACCCTGGCTCCAGCCCAGGGTGGGAGCAGCCGAGCACGCGAGAGGAACAGAGCTCCTGGGGTGTACTGAGTGCGGGGACAGTGGCTGGATGTGAGCCTGCGGGGGCTGCCACGGGCCTGTTTGCGATTTGGACTTTACTCCGAAGGCAAGAGGGAGCCATTGAAGGTTTTAAGCAGACAAGCCCGGCAGTTGGATGGAACCTAGATTGGGTGGGGCTGGAGAGTGGCCTGGGATAAGCAGTGGGCAGCCTAGTGGCAAGGCTAGCTGCAGTGCTGCGGAGGGGTAGGTAGGCCATGGCCTGGGTGGAGTGCTGGGAGCACAAACGCAGACAGCTGGGGATTTCGGGGAAATGGTGGTGCAGAGTAATGAGTTGAACAAAGAGAAAGAGGTGAAATTATAGATGGCTCTTGGACTTGCACCTTGACCACTTTGATCCTGGGGGTGCAGGGCGGAGCCATTGATTGGTGACTCTTGGAAACCAATGGATACGTTTCCGGCCCGTCAGCCTGCCGCCTTGCTTTTGGCGGGGATCAGAGTTGAGCCATTTCGGGCCGGATAGAGCACACAGGTCTTTAGGTTTTGTTGGGTCAAGTTTGAAAAAAAAAATTGCTGCTCTTGTGAAACCTATTGTGCTACTGACTGGACATTACTAATAATATTAAGAAAAAAATTAAAATGATATTAGCATTTAACATTTATTAAGCCAGTGCTGAAGACTTTGTAGACATGATAATTATTGATGCCTTATCACAAACCCAGAGCGAGTGGTAACGATTTCTATTTTACAGAGGAGCCAACAAACAGCTCAAGGCCACCTGACAAATTGAAATCCAGACCTGGCAGGACCTAGAGCCCAAGCTCATACCCATTAGCTAGAGCTAGTCCACGTGTTCCCAGAATCCCAGGGCTCAGAGGAATTCTACTTTTCCCTTCCCTTCGGAAGTGGCTGCACATTGTTAACCCACATTACTTAGGAGGGATGGTCCATCACGTCCCTCCAATCAGCCTGATTAATTTCTGAAGGAGAGACAGTTATGTGCGAGTGACACACCCCTGATCCGCCTCCTTTCTTGTTTACGTGTGCAACGTTTAAAGCGCCTTATAAATCAAAAAGTGGGAAGCCAGGTAGAGTAAGTAATTTTTGTTGATGACTTGCTGAGATACTTTAAATTCATTTCAGCGGCACCATATGTGACATTCTTAAGGATTCAGGAGACAGAATGATTTTCTCATTTAGCTAAAGTGTGTATTACTCTTCAGGTAAATGTGGTAATGTGATCCTAAGTAAAAAAAGGTAAGTAGGCTGTGATGATAAGGAAATGATACCCTGAACATCAGTAATGAGAAGGAGCTCATGGACTTCCCCAGGGAGGTAAGAGGAGACTCAGGCCTGGAATCTGGTCATTGCCGTGTTTTTCTCCAAGAGTGTGAGTCTCATGCCTTTTAGCCTTGCCACCTTGATTTTGAGAAATGTTCTCACCCCAGCCAGAGAGTGATACTGAAGCTCTCATCGAACAGTCCCTCCGTCATGAGGCTGAGCAATCATTTTTGGGGCGGGGACATGCAGTCATCCTCTGTCTGTCAGTGGCCAAGCCCGGGAAAGTGTTCAGTTTATCAGCCCTGTCCACGGTGTCAGTCACCCAATTGAGGGCACTAACGAACAGAATGTCCTCAGTTAGTTACTTGTCGAACCAAGGGAATCATGAGCCTAAGTGGAGTTTCATTAAGGATAACGTACTCATCAGGCATAAAATGCTTTGGAAAAGCTTAACTATCATCAGTTCTTGGAATAACTCAAACCTTGACTGAGATGGTTGACTTTCAGCCTTGTGCAACAAGCAATCAGCACGTAATTAGCCGAGCACTCTGATCTGTTGATTAGAGAGCATCCCGGACGTGAATATGGATGGCGGGCCCAAGCGGGGCGCTCCGATCCGCCGACGCTTTCCTGAAGTGCCTGGTCCATGGCGTTTCAGAGGCTCACAATGAATATGGATGTCAGTGCTTATTTATAGAGTAACTCCTCTGTACCCATCCTCAGTCTTCACAGTTATTTTTGAGTCTGCTGTGACCTGATTTTTTAAACCCAGGAAAAGGAATGCTTTGCTATTATTTTCCCTTTCAGAATCTGAGCTCCCCCAGTGAAGGCGTCGTCTCCGCCTGTGAACGTCTAACTCATTTACAAATAGAGGACAGGATTTTTAACTCAAATAAAAGCCGCTAAGTGCTGCGCCACACATTTTTTTTT